>VYZW01002480.1:34218-54201 GCA_013401315.1 Balaeniceps rex | reverse complement strand
ATTCACGAATTATCTTCGCAATATAGTCTTATAATTTGAAGAAATTAGCCACAAGTCACTTAGCTCTTTATGAGAAGAGTGACAGCTGACACGCCATATAAACTCAAGTCCTGTACTCCCATAACCCCCACTACGGGTTTATGAACAATTCTTAGTCTATTGTTTCCAGATAAAGTCAACAGTACATAGTGAGTTTAAATCTAAGGCTNGGGGGGGGGGGGAGGCAGGGGTGGAAAACTTTGAGGCAAAACTCAAACTAGCAGCCTGATGCAATAGCAAAAACAGTGTTTCTGGAGTAAAGAATACCTTCTAGACAGCTTTCACCTAAAAAGACATGATATCATCTCCCATTTACAGGCAGAAGAACAAGCCATGACTATCAAATAATTTTTATATGCAACTTCGAGAAGCTCAAGCCTAAATTCAAGAGCACTTCACATCTCCTTCAGTATATTCAGAAGAGCAGTTCAACAGCTGATATAAGGTTGACTTTCAGAACTACAAAGTTCTCTCTCAATTTCTTTACCCACAAAACTGAAGCTATCTATGTGTTTCTCACCAGCTGGGGGGAGAAGGGAAGAGGGGAGAAGAGAAGAAAGTGGAAGAAACTTTCCCATCAATATACATATGAGCAAGGAAGAGTTTAAGCATTTGTCCATGACAAAGTTCAGCTCTTCAAATGAAACCATCTCCTTTCCTCACCATTCACAGCATTATATTCATCATAACCCCTAACCTCTAAGGCTTACATTAGGGTGCACCACTGAATGCTGACTCACCACCAGACAACCATTCCTCCTCTGCAGAGCAGCAGGCAAAAGAGTCCGTGGAAGGAGTGACATATACACACCTAACAACCATAACACACCTGTGCACCACCTTCCATCTATTACCACAACAGACAAGTGGTCATAAATACTAGAAGGAAGGTAAGTTGATGCTTCTCATAGCTTTCATTACTATTTATGAGATAAAGGAACACAAATCTGAACTCCTATGTTTCATTCCCCCCCCTGGGGAAATGTTTGGCTTTCCTGCCACTCTTCTTGCTTTGTTTCTCCTTGCTTACTTGCTGCCTGCTTTCTCCAGGCCAACAACCATGAAGACAATTTCCACACCTAACACCAACCAACACCCAGGCAATAAGCACGTGTTGAAGAAAGCAGGGTGGAGGGGGAAGGAAACCACCATGAGAAGTACAGAGGAAAAAAGCTGTTGACTTTTACGAAAAATATGTCTCAGCTTTAGGCTTTAATGACATTTAGATTGAGCCTGCAGTTTATAGCATGAATTTAGTTTTAGCATTTAACTTAGGCCATGGTTAATGAAGTTAAAGAAAAGGTGAGAGGTTGTAATAATTTAACTTGCTCATTCACGAATTATCTTCGCAATATAGTCTTATAATTTGAAGAAANTTATGAACAATTCTTAGTCTATTGTTTCCAGATAAAGTCAACAGTACATAGTGAGTTTAAATCTAAGGCTGCTGGTAACTCCAGTTAATACCTTATGCATGTTGATCAAAGGGAAGTACTTGTGAGCAGCTGTAACTTTTAGTCACGTTCCAGTTAAAATGTGATAATTAGGATCTGTAGGAAAGTGTGTCCTTTCTTTTTCTTCATTGTGCTATCTAATCTATGCCAATTATATCACATTTTGTTAGGCTTTAAAAAAAGAACATTCCAAATTCCTGATATTAAGCCAGTTGTTCTCCAATTTTAATTTGCTTCCTGTCCTGTCAATAAATTCAACAGAAAGTTACATATATTGAAGTTAAGAGCTGTGTTGAAAACAAAGCTGCAGCCTGCTTTCCTGGATGTGTTTACATGCATTATTATAGTTTAATCTGCTTCCTAATTTCTAAAGCCATGCATTTTTCCTCCTCTGTCATTTATTTTGAATGCATCATGTTCACAAACGCTGCTTACTTTTCTGCTAGGGATTTTAGCCATCTGTGCTAACACAGTTACTGAGAGTCATATACAATAGGAAAAAGAGATAATAGTCATTAACATGAAACAACAATAAAAGACCTAAATTTGTAAGCTCCAACTTTGCCTGCAGTTTATGATTAATGAAAACTAGTGCTTACTGAAAGCTGATGATGTGTTTCATTCTGTGTGAAGCCTGAGGGGCTGAGGCTTAGAACACTAAAATCTTTCAAATTCCACCCAATTTAATGTCTCTCTCCAATTAATTTTGCAGATTGAATCACTGAGTCAGCACAATCAGTGCAGCAAAAGCCATTAGAACAGATTTTCCTCTGTCTTGCTAAAAAAGCATCAGTTGGTGATCACAGCTGATGAAGCAACACAAGACAGCACTGGACCCCCAGAAAATTACATTTTCTTTGAACTCCCAAATTCACAAGTTTCAAAGTTCTGCTTGCATATTTACCTAAGGTTAGCTTAGAGTTTAGGCAAAGGTGATGTTTCAGCTCAGAGGTAACAAGACAACCATAAAATTCTGTGCGCTGTAGCCATTACTGCTATAGGAAGAGTTGGGGTGCAAGCAAAGAGCTGCTGGGGAGCAAGGAGCATAAGAGTTAAGGAANGAGCAAGGAGAAAAAGAATAAAAGAAAAAAAAAAAAAAAAAAAAACAACAAACCATACTTCGCCTTCCTTTATCTTTTTTTTTTTATTTTGAGTTTCCTCAATCATGTTTTTCATTGAATTATTGGTAAGCCAAGATCAATGGCGAGTAAATTACCAGATTGGCAAATAGATTACCAGATTAAACTGAAACACTGCTCATTATTCTATCGAGTTATGAGTGACATGAACTTGCACGTCCTACAAGCTCTTCTAGGTCAGCAGTCAAAGCCAAATTGGAGGCTGGCCACTACGTACATTTGGTGCAGGTTGTGCAGAATAAAGGGCTGCTGGATCAGCAGCATATTGGCTGTACAATCATAGATGAGGTGGATATGGCATCTAAATAAACAGTACCAGGGAGAAATAGAGCACTTCTATGAAAGAGGCAGAGTTAAGCAACTTGTGATCACTAAAAAAAAGGCCATCCCTCCCACCTCAGCTTCATTCCCAGTCTTTCTGTTTTCTCTGCTGTTCCGTAACATTTTCTGACCTTATTAAGCTCATTGCAATGAGCCAGAAGATAAAAAGGTAAATAGTTTCCTGCTTGTGCAGTCAGTGCCCACACACAGGGAGAAGAAGGGAAGGTGGCACTAAAAGGTGAGCAATCAGCCTAGCCTGACTCCTGACACCTCACCCTTTGCCTAAAAGGCTACGTTTGGGGTTTTGGGGTTTTTTTTTTGTTCTTCAAACAAAGTAAAAAAGTACGTTTATTAAATTCCTATTCATCTAGCAGGTCCTTAAGAAAGGGTAATGACAACTGTGTGACTGGCAACTCCACCAAAGCTCCATTTCTCAGTAATTTATTCTAGTATATGCTTTTTCCCCCCTCCAGTATTTCACTGAACAGAAGAAAGTACTTTTGAGAAGATACCCATCCTAAAGAAAAAATTAATAATCCTAAATAATGTTCTACTGCCGATACTCTGAAAGAAATGACAGGCTATAATCCCAACATAAAGGAATCTAAATTGGAGTTAAAATAAAGCCTTTAAGTTATTTAGTGATTAGGGTATTTAATTTACTATTTTCAAATTGCAGAAAGAATCAGAACATTCAAAATTATCTATATAAAGTTAATTATATCGCATATAATTAGATTATTAAACACATGAATTAATTATATCACATAAAATTAATTAAATATCACAATTCAGTCTCAGTTGTGCAACAACTATGTTTGCAGACAACAGAAAAAGGCAAAGATTCTGTTTTCAAGTCCTGTTCTCCCCCCTTTAAACCAAATCAATTAATCATCTGTTTCTAATTAAATATAATGGACGTAAAACAAGTACACTATAGAAGAAAAAAGTTGATCTCCAGTATTTCTTGGTTTATGATGTTGAGGGTTTTTTTAAATCATTCCACTGTATCCCACTCATACACATTCAGTCGGTTCATATGGTCCTTTTCCACACATCATTTGTATTCTAAGAAAATACTAACCATCTACTATGTATTCAAATTCCCTGCTTTTCACATGTTCTAAAAAAAAAAATCACTATCTATTGGCTTAAGTTATACTACTAGAAGCTTCAATTTTAGTGAAATTTTGGAAAATACATTAGAGTTCTTGGTAAACATAAGCATCGTAGAGGAAACTGATAGTCCTCTACTGCCTGTCAAAAGAAAACCTACACTATTAAAATCAATGTATGTTCTATTTTATAGATCATGTTATCTGAAATACATTCTCAGACCAGCTCAGATGGTTTTGTAGGTGAGGTTAATTCCATCAGTTCCTTCACACTGAGAGCAAGAATTTTTAGTGCCTTTATGAAAAAAAAAATACAATGAGAGACTGTTTTAGCTTCCCTATAGAAGTCTCCAGGGCAGCTTTGCCATTACGTGCCTGTTTTGCACAGGAATACCAAAGCAAATACTCCTGTTTGCGAGATTTGGATGTGATTCAGCTGAGGGTTCTACAATTCTTGGACTGCTCTGACACAAGTCGTACAATTTCACTTCAAGTATTTGAAATTCTATATTGTTTCAGTGCAGGACCAAGCTCTGCACTGACTCTCAAGGAATGACACAAATTTGAACTATTAAAACATGGTCCCGCAATTTTTGATGCTTCATTAAAAAAATGCACCTGGGGTAAAAAAAAAAAAAAAAGTTCTTCAAAGTTTGAGGTAGACAAAGCTCATTTAACTCTGTCAGGAAACAGCAAATGAAGCATTGCGGATTTTTTTTTTGGTAAAAGTTAACATTGTGAGAGAATTAAATTTGTAATAGAATCATCTTTAAAGTATCTATACAGGTACCTATTCTGAAGTCTTCTTTAGTTAAAAGAAGTAATCGCACAGATCAAACAATTTTATTTGTTTGGTTTTAGTGCCTTATAAACAACACATACAGACTACCAGCTAATTTAAAAGTCAATCAGTTTCATTGTTTGGTTTTGTTCTGTTTGTTTGTTTGGGTTTTTTTTAATAGTTCACTCACTGTTGCACAGCACTACTTGCAAGAGCTACTGACTAATTAAACCAACACATGTGGACAAAAAGATAATTTAATATATATAGTCCATCACAATGCCACCAATTCTGTTATTCTATTCCCATTTTGCCACTATCACTATTTGCTATATAGTAGATTGCTAGATTAATGCAATTTTATTAAAAACAAATGCAGTTGTGAGACTGCAAAGTCATGTCACTAATATTAAAATTAAAAAATGGAGCATTGTTTTGCTTTGATAATTTTTTATTCTAGAAATGAAATATAATCCTCTTTCAGAATAACTACCTTCATTAAACCCTAGTATTCTAACAGAGTACAATATCTTCTCATTTATTTATATCAATTGGAAAATATTTTTATAATTTGGCTCTCAAATGTGCCCTTGTGTCAGAGCAACACATGTACAGGACACAGGGGACAGGAAGAGGAAAAGCCTTTCTGTGGCGGTTATTGCCTGCAGCTTGCTGTCCCCTGCATCTTTGCATAGTAACTGCAATCCACTAATTTACAGAAATGGTATCAACCAAACTTCCAGCTGAAAGCTATAAACATGCCAGCTTACCCAAAAAGCTTTTGAAGCAGATCCAGAAGCAGGCAGACCGCTGAGACTCTGGTGCTCCCAGCACAGTGCAGGGGATGCCCGCACCATGGCAGAGGAGGAAGGATGAGCACTCTCCCCCTCAGCTAAGGAACTGTTTTGCTCATAGTCACACAAGTTACTTGAGAGCATGTAGCAAATTTGTGAAGTAACAAAGTAATGAATTGGAGAACTCACATGTTAGACTAGCCTGTATGAAGGGCCTGAGTCCTCGTTTGATTTCGTATGGTTTTGGGGTGTTTTTTTTAAAACCCAAGGAACTCATGAAATAAATTTTACAGAGTACATTGTCCTGTAAATTTTGGGAGATCCAAACAGCCTGTGACAGTAGTCTATGTAAAAGTAGGTTTTGATGATAGATATGCTAACTAATAACAAGCAAGCCTGAGAGGACCAAATTTGCTGCTTGCCTACTAAGCTGTTCAAAAGCTTCTGATTTCCAGGATGTGCAGTATGCCCAAGACTCAGGATTCAGGTCCACCCTGGAAAGCTTTACCAGGCAGAGACCCCCCAGTGCAGCCACAGCTTCCAGGACTCTCCAGAAGTAGTTTAAAATCTCAAGATCACATTTTTAATATGATTTGTTTTATAAAAAAAGTTTCCTTATATGAAAAGGAGTTGAGATTTTGAACTTGCAGAATGGAAGCACTTAATTTTTACAGTTTGCTTGGCTTCCACTTAAACCCAGATTTTTATGAAACAAGGGAAGAAATGAAAATCTGAGTCAGTTTAGAGCCAGAAATATGAGATCCAAGAAGATACCCCATACTGAACCCTGGTATAAGAGTCTGTCAAACAACAGTAAGAAGAATACTAGTAATAGTACAGTAGTAAGTGTCAACAGCCTTATTATAAGGACCTAACAGCCACAAATGCTCCTAGTTTATGTTTGGAAAAAAACCAAAAAAGACTAAACTTACCATACCACAATACTGATGCAATCCTTTTCCTCTCCTATGATGACTCAGAAAGCTCTTGATTAAAACAAAATCTTTAGAGTACAAATTAAGAGTCATCTGAAGATACAGAACCAATTTTCAATAATTCCTGTAAGCCTGGAGGGATTCCAAAAGCTGTGGCTGTATTTAAAACCAGTAAGTGAGATGACTTAGGCAACCTCTACCCCATCAGTCTAAGTTCCAAATAAAGTAACTGGACTTTGCCATTCAGAACTATTAATAAAGCTTTTAGTAAGACTGTATAAAATAAGACAAGCATGTTTAGGGCAGCTATACTTTGTTTGATAAGTTTTAGGCAATAAAGGCTTTGAGGTACACAGGTGAGATCCTTAGCATTTCAGCTTGCTTTCTCAGACAGGTTGGGTCACTCAGCCAGGCTCCATTTCCTATTAATTACTACAATAAGAGGATCCCCAATGAGTTGTTAATGGTGTCCTGACTGCCTGGCATTATAGGAAACAAAATAAGCTGGCAGGCCTACCTCATTTCCACTGCCTTTCTGGTACCATTTTATGGATTACATTCTCATACACAGGAGCACTAATACAATGGCAACATGCATGGGTTATTTCAGAAATCACCTGAAACCCAGGGACCAATGATGTAGTGGGTAACTTTGCTGTTCAGTGGGACTAGTTTTACCTTGCCAACATCTTAGACATGCACTCCATATTTAAGTTACAGCCTGAGAATGGGAAAAAAAAGATTCGTGGGCTACAGAAACAGTTTGTAGTTTACAACTAGTAGTCCTAGAGTTGGATACGGATTCCAAGGGGTTGCACGGAAAGGGACAGAGCTACACTAAGCAGAAGTACAGCAGAAAGCAACGCTAACAGAGTTTCAGGTAAAATGACTGTAACTACTTTTCAGGTGGACCAGCCTGGTCTAAGCCATCCCCAACACCTTCAGCTGTTACTGCAGCCACAGGAACTGAAGATGCTCAGCAGGTTATTAACATCTCTTAGGATGTGGCCCAAATAATTTACATATCATTTCAGCAACAGCTAAGAAACTTTAAATTTGTCATTTGAGAGTGTTTCAACTTTATTTCCCACAGTTCCTCATTTTAAGTTCAGTATTTTACTACAAATTCTGCACAAAACACAATTGCAACAAGAAACAAAGGTGGATGTGTTCTTCTGTTATGCCTCAAAGTCGTAGGCAGTCACAACAAAAAAAAGTCAGTCTAAGAGCTATTCTGTTGAAAATAAGCCAAGTAAGAAAAACATTTGTTGTTGTAAGATTTTTAAATGCTATTTTCCAGCTTCTCTTTTTCTGTTTTAGTCAAAAATACTGACAAGTACTTCCAAACTTGCCCCAAAAGAAGAGTTAATCAAAACTTTTCAAACACCATTAAGGTTCCATTCAAGTAATTTCAGCTTCAGTTTAAGGAGAGTTCACTCACCATTAATCAAATATGTCAATGAGCTCTTTGGCCTAATGGTTTTGCATACAAATAGGAAGGCTAACATGACGACTCGAAACTAGTCAAACTGACAAACACACATTTCCAGTAGCCTCATAGTAAAGAGATCAGAGTGTATTCTTTAGCAACGGCTTTGGCAGGCTGTTGTTACCAAAACTCACCATACGTAATGCCATCAATCCAAACATCACTTCATATGCGGAAATATTTAGCATTGTTACTATCATGACAGGGATAAGACTGGGCAAAATATTCATAGCAACTTTGGAATTATTAAGCTATTAACAGATTTATAGAAAATAAAATACTCCTTTACAATAGAATTAGTATCCCTTCTCAAAATGTGACCATGCCCATTTCCAATAAAAGCTAAGCAGGAATTACGTCTCTCTCTCAGGTACTGGGGAGCTCTGGGGGCAGGACAGAGAATTTCAGCTAGTCTACTTAAGCTATGAACTGAGGCATTTTTGGCCCAAATCAGACCGAGTTCAAGCATCAGATTAAAACGTTTTTTCCCCTAAGGTGGATGAAGTAACCTATATTGCCCTATATTGCCTATATCATCCATATTAAAATTCCATTTTGGACAGAAGCTCAGCTTCTCCATACCACCGCCATGTAGCATCGTGGGAGGCCTCAGAGCCATGGCTGACAGAGGTCACCGGTATTTCAGCAAGCAGTGTTGGGAATACCCAGGGAAGGACTATGGATGAAGATCTTCACCTCTCCAAACTGATCCAAATTTGGCTTAAGATTTTTTCTTGGAGCACTTCATCCAGTTCTAACAACAACTGCACAGGCCCAACATGAGCTGTGAGATCCAAGTGGAGATCTCCATGCCCTGACTCCTGTCCACACTAACCCAGGAGCACAAAACTTGTCCTCCCTACAAACAACCCTCTTGGGACACCACTACTTACAAGTCTCTGTGGTGGGTTGACCTTGGCTGGATGCCAGGTGGCACCAAGCCACTCTATCACTCCCCTCCTCAGCAGGACAGGAGGGGAAAAGATGAGATGGAAAAAAAAAAAAACAACCCCATGGGTCAAGATAAAGGCAGTTTAATAAAAGCAAAGGCCACGCATGGAAGCAAAAGGAAAACAAAGATATTATTCTCTACTTCCCATCAGCACGTGATGTCCAGCTACTTCCCGGGAAGCAGGGCTTCAGTATGCATAGCGGTTGCTCCTGAAGACAAAAGTCATAAATAACAAATAACCCCCCTTCCTCCTCCTTTCTCTTAGATTTTATTGCTGAGCAGACGTCATATGGTATGGAATATCCCTTTGGTCAGTTTGGTCTGCTGTCCTGGCTATGTCCTCTCCCAAGATCTTGCCCACCCCCAGCCTACTGGTGAAGGGGGGAATGTTGGAGAGACAGCCTTGATGCTGCGCAAGCACTGCTCAGCAGTAGCCAAAACGCTGGTGTGTTATCAACACCTTTCTAGCTATCAATACAAAGCAGAGCACTATGAAGGCTGCTATGGGGAAAATTACCTCCATCTCAGCCAGACCCAACTCAACCTTCACCCCTTATTCCATACCATTTGCATCATGCTCAGGTCCCACATAATTTAATATGTACATTAATATGTATATATATCTTCTAACCATTCCGTTGTATTTAATTCTCATTACTGAAATCCCTTCTTACCAACACTTACAACTTAAACTACATACTTAAACCACATACTTAAACCATCTTTATACCCAACATCCAGATTTATACATTCTCATTAGCTACTGTCTCCTGTCCTTTAACAGATAAATATCACTCTCCCATTCCATGGGCTTCCTCCACTCCTCCAGATGTTCACAAACAGGCTATGACTTGGGCCTCCTGATAACTCATTATATGGTGGTGCCTCTTGNCTGGTGTGTTATCAACACCTTTCTAGCTATCAATACAAAGCAGAGCACTATGAAGGCTGCTATGGGGAAAATTACCTCCATCTCAGCCAGACCCAACTCAACCTTCACCCCTTATTCCATACCATTTGCATCATGCTCAGGTCCCACATAATTTAATATGTACATTAATATGTATATATATCTTCTAACCATTCCGTTGTATTTAATTCTCATTACTGAAATCCCTTCTTACCAACACTTACAACTTAAACTACATACTTAAACCACATACTTAAACCATCTTTATACCCAACATCCAGATTTATACATTCTCATTAGCTACTGTCTCCTGTCCTTTAACAGATAAATATCACTCTCCCATTCCATGGGCTTCCTCCACTCCTCCAGATGTTCACAAACAGGCTATGACTTGGGCCTCCTGATAACTCATTATATGGTGGTGCCTCTTGAGCACAAGCCACCTCTCCAGGTGATGCTTCAAAATCTCAGCCTTCTGGCCAGTCCATGATCTCTTCCAGGATTCCTGGGAGGTTGGGTTTCCCCAGGAGAGCTCATTGTGTGACAATGCTACCCACTTACGCCATGTAGCACTGGTTGTGTGATGTGCAGAGGGCATGTTTCCTTCAAACATCCAGCGTAGCATGGGCAATCACAGTGCCAAGAGGAAATATGCTTCTGTACCAACAACCTCTGAAGCGCCTCAAACCCCCTCATATGTTGATAGTATCTCTTTTTCAGTCGGGGTGTAGTGGGCTTCCGATGCTCGATACTCCTGGCTCCAAAACCCTAATGGTGGACCTTGGGTTCCTCCTGATGTTTCCTGCCAGAGGCTCCGGGTGAGACCATGTTCCCCAGCTGCAGTGTAGAGTACATTTTGCACAGCTGGTCCTGTCCAGACAGGCCAAAGAGCTACTGCATGAGCTATTTCCTGTTTGATATGCTCAAAGGCTTGTTGTCGCTCAAGGCCCCACTCAAAATAGTTCTTTCGGGCTACTCAATAGACAAGGCTCACAAGCTGACTATAACCTGGAATATGCATACTCCAGAACCCCACAAGGCCTAGGAAAGCTTGTGTTTCTTTCTTGTTAGCTGGTGGAGACACAGTTGCTATCTTGTTGACCACATCCATAGACACATGATGGCATCCATCCTGCCATTTTACTCCCAAGAAGTGAATCTCCTGTGCAGGTCCATTGACCTTGCTTTTCTTTATGGTGAACCTGGCTTTCAGAAAAATCCGAATTACTTTTTTCCCTTCTCAAACACTTCTTCTGCCTTGTTTCCCCACACGATGATGTCACTGATGTACTGTAGCTGTTCAGGGGCACCACACTTTTCCAGTGCAGTTTGGATTAGTCCATGACAAACGGTGGAGCTGTGCTTCCACCCCTGAGGCAGTTGATTGCAGGTGTACTGGGACACCCCTCCACGTGAAAGCAAACTGTGGCCTGCACTTTGCTGCCAAAGGAACTGAATGTCAATTGTAGCATACCATTTGGCTGCCTTCGACTCCAGCTCATATTGCAGCTCTAACAAGTCTGGAACAGCAACACTCAGCGGTGGCGTCACTTCATCCAAGCCATGGTAGTCTACTGTTAACCTCCACCCTCTGTCAGACTTTCGCACTGGCCATATGGGACTATTAAAAAGTGAGCGAGTCTTGCTGATGACTCCTCGGCTCTCTAGATGATGAACCAGCTCACGGATGGGAGCTAGGGAGTCTTGGTTTGTGCGATATTGCTGCCAGTGCACCGTCCTGCTAGCAATTGGCACCTGCTGTTCTTCCACTTGCAGCAATCCCACAATGAAGGAATCTTCCAAGATGCCAGGCAGGGTAGATAGCTGTTTGATCTTCTCTTGTGTTCACAGTGGCTACACCAAAAGCCCACTGGTACCCCTTTGGGTCCTTGAAGTACCTTCTCCTGAGGTAGTCTATGCCAAGGATACAAGGGGCCTCTGGGCCGGTCACAATGGGGTGCTTTTCTGACTTGTCCCCTGTTAAGCTCACCCCAACCTCCAATACAGACAATTCTTGGCATCCCCCTCTCACTCCAGAGATCCAGATGGGTTCTGTGCCTCTATACCCTGATGGCACCAGTGTACACTGTGCACCAGTGTCGACCAAAGCCTTATACTTCTGTGGGTCTGATGTGCCAGGCCACCGAATCCATGCAGTCCAGTATACCCGGTCATCCCTCTTCTCCTCCTGGCCGAAGGCAGGGACCCTCTGTTCCTTGTCAGAGTATTCACTGTCTGACCCTTGCAGTGCCAGACCGTAAGTCACCTCACCAGGATCAAGGGAGGTGATTTCAGTTCTTCTGTGTCTGGGAGATCGCCGATTGCCTTCTTGTGTCTCTACTGCAACTAAGCTGACAGCCTTCTTGGGTGACCCCTTCTTAACAGCTGTCTTCCCTCTCAGTTTGCATACATGGGTTTCCAGCTTAAAGGTGGGCTCACCATCCCACTTCCTCAAGTCCTCCCCTGGACACGCAGGAAGAACCAGAGTGTGACATGTGCCTGGGGCTCCCTTTCCCTCTGACCGGGGCAGAAGAGGACTGATTTCTTGGGGTGCCCCTGACAGCCAAGGTGCTGGCCCATAGGGATGAGGAGGTACAGAGATTTTCTTCAAAGTTTTGGAGCCAAGAAGACACACTCTCCACAGCTGGTGTACCCATATCCGGGCAGTACATGGCTGCATGGGCCCTATTATCCCAGCATCGGAGCAGCCAGGCAGCAATCCACTCACCTGGCTGGCAGCTGTAATCTGTCCGTATGTCTTGAAGTTCTGATAACGTCAGGGACCGGGTAGTTTCTGCTTCCTGTTTGAATTATCTCACTCCTTCCTCCAATTTCTGTGTCGAAGGACCAGCTTCTCAATCAAACCTTTCCTTTTCTTCCTCCTCCCTTATTAATTGATTATATGGACCCGTTGTTCTCCTTGTCCACTGTTTCTTTTTCACTACTGGGGCAATTACTGTAGTTGTTGTTTGTTGGGTCCCTATCTCAACCATGGTGTGCTCGGATGCAGTTTGGGTCCCTGCCTCAATCACAGTCCTCAGAGTACTACTCGATAGGCACAGGCCAGGCCCCAGTACAGTGCTAGAAGCTGTTGGTTTTCATCGGGGTAGGCAAGGCACCCTGCTATCAGTTGGTGTGTCAGTTTGCCAGGGTTGCTTGCCTGTTCAGGTGTAAAGTCACAGGTTATGGGAGGTGACAACCATCCTAGGAATCTACCCAAATCCTTCCACATACCCTGCCACCCAGAGACCAGCTGCCTCAAAAGCCACATTTCAGTTTCTCCAACATGAGTCCTTCCCACGGACTACAGTTCTTCATGAACTGCTCCAGCGCGGGTCCCTTCCGCAGGCTGCAGTCCTTCAGGAACAGACTGCTCCAGCGTGGGTCCCCCACAGGGTCACAAGTCCTGCCAGCAAACCTGCTCCAGCATGGGCTCCTCTCTCCATGGGGCCACAGGTCCTGCCAGGAGACCGCTCCAGCATGGGCTGCCCACGCTCCTTCAGACATCCATCTGCTCCAGCACGGGGTCCTCCACAGGCTGCAGGTGGATATCTGCTCCACCCTTAAGCTGCATGGGCTGCAGGGGGACAGCCTGCCCCACCATGGGCTGCAGGGGAATCTCTGTTCTGGTGCCTGGAGTACCTCCTCCCCCTCCTTGTTCACTGACCTTGGTGTCTGCAGAGTTGTTCCTCTCACATATTCTCACTCTTCTCTCAGGCTGCAGTTGCACAGGTTTGGGTTCCCCACCGCCGCTTCTTAAATATGTTATCACAGAGGCGCTACCACCATTGCTGATGGGCTCGGCCTCGGCCAGCGGCGGGTCCATCTTGGAGCTGGCTGGCATTGGCTCTCTCAGACATGCTGGAAGCTTCTAGCAGCTTCTCACAGAAGCCACCCCCGTAGCTCCCCCACTACCAAAACCTTGCCACACAAACCCAATACATTCCCACAGAGCAGGGATCCTATCTTCCATCAAATCCGACACATTTTCCTCTGATCAGCAGAGTTGGAGCCATGTAATAGGTATGCCTGCTCCCCTGCATACAGGGAACAAGTCAGAGGGGGAGCAGGCAGCAGGCAAGAAACACAAAGTTCAGCATGGAGATGATATGCACACTCTATCTATCCTGCCTGTACAGCTTCAGCAGGCTCTGATCACCAGGTTGCCAGATTTGGTTCCTTGGCCATCGTGCATCAGCCAACTACATAAAATAAGCTGTAAGATAGTTGGCGGAGTAGGTCTGCCTAGTGTAGCCTATCTTCAAAGCCAGATATGCTGTGATAAACACCTGATGTTCGTAATTCAGATGAGGAATTGCATTTCTTTCACCAGACCTGACTCTTATTCCAGTCCTGGAATCCAGATTCTTAATTTAAATTTGATGAGGATGGTACCACTGACACGACCATTTTTAGACATCAAATCTTTGATATTCTTAACCAATGGCAGCAAACATACTTGTCCTTGGGGATAACCACTCTAGTACTATTTTTACTCCAATATTCATGCATAGGTGCCTGAGCTTGCTGCTAATGGCAAGACCATCAGTGGCAGGGGAAGGAAGGCAGGAGAAAAGAGGGCGAGCGTCAAGAAATTAGTCTTCCAATAATAAAAGGGTGAATGGTGTGTCATATTTTAAATAACTTCTCAGTAACTGCAAGGTAAGGACCTACAAAATATCTCTCACACTTTTAACAGAGGAAAAACAGGTCCAATGCATTGGCTTAACTTTGTATGCTAAAACTTTCATACTGGTATCCTTACAGGTAAGTAGGTTAGGTCGCGGTAAACAGATGAACAGGCATATTGGATGGAAATTTAAATACATTTATACTTATGACTCTCAGTTTGCAACTAAAAAAAAAGATAGACTTATATTCTATTTAAGCTGAGGTCAGGGGAGAAAAACAGTTAAACGTAAATTTCGAGAACCCATAGTAATAGAAAATCTAGGTATAATCTTTAAAAAATGAAGATAAATATGCTATACCTGAGGAAACTGTATCTTCATAGATTATGTCAAACATTAAGACATGCATAATTGATTTAGCTAGCTTAAGACAAATGAGACACATGGAGAGCCAAGAAAGTAATAGTTTTAAGGAACATTCATTAAGCTTAACAAAGTAAAATACAGTTGATAACATGCAGAGTAGCTTCCATAATTTATATGTATTCAGTTTTCATATTTTCATTAATGGATATACTTAAGACCATACTGACAAATGAAAAGTTCTAGTTTATGAAAATAAATCCACAGGAAAAAAAATATACAAGGCCAGAGCAATTTGCCATTATAAGCTTAGGGACCTGTTCACACTGTAATATTGCTGAAAAATGTATATTTGATTATATGCTTAAAGGATGGAACTTAAGATTTGTGAAAGAGATAAAAATTTAGAGTCAGATAAAATCAAGCCTGTCTGTGGACTCAGAATTTGCGTGGCACAGGATTGGGTTTTGTTTTGTTAAAAAGGAAAGCACTAAGAATTTTCTTTTAACTCAAGATAACATCTAAACACAAACTTGCATTGTTATTTACATTCCTCAGGAAAAGGCCTTGAGTGCTCTGACTGCAATTTGGGCATAGCTGCTCAGTATATATTGGGTGGGAGCATCTCATTTATTTTTCTTTCAGAAACATATGATACAGGAGGAGTTAGCTGTGAGACAGCCATTCTACCACAATTTATACAAGCTGCCATTATCGGTGTGCAGACTCTTGAAAACGTCTCCATCTTCCTTGTTTTGTTTTTCCTCATAAACAAATCATCCTTCCTTCTATTAAGGCTCTATAGACATTTTTTTTTAAACACTATATTGGTTTGCTGTTCAGTGAGATTATGCTGATCCTCATTCTTTGCCCAACCAGTTTCAGCAATTATTCAGCAATTCTGACTCACTCATTATGTACTGATAATTCAGTAAGTAGGAAAAATCATTGGGTAGCGTTAACCTTTTCACTGCCGTTACATACACACATTCAAGCATTCATTTTTTTAGTTGAAAAGCCTAAATTAGGCACTGGTATAGAATACAAGACACCGTACAATAGAGTTACCACATGCTCCAAACTGTAAAGAAACATAGTAAGTTGGTAGATCAGGTATTTCCAAACTACAGTCAGACTACTCTCAGAGAACATGAAGAGAATGTACCGAGGAAGAGAGATGTTGTTATACATACTATTATTATAAATCTGCAGCAAAACCAGGTGGAGATGAATTCTGTTATTTCTCCTATGGTTTTCACTCTAAGCATACCAGCATCACCTGAATTAAAAACCTTAGACTGAGAAGTTGATTTTGATACCTGTGAATATAGAAATGTCCTGTCACTTTAAACTGATTAGAGCTGTTGTTCAACTGATGTAACTAGATCCTTGTAGTTTTAGAAGAAGTCAGAAAGACTCCAAGATAAGACACTCCTAAATAACCTTGCTTTGGACAGCTCGGCCCTGGGAGAGCAGATGTGCAGGACCATAAAGATAAGAGAACTGCAGGAAAAACACAAAACCAGAACAGACCATCCTTAAAAGACATAATATACTTGGTCTCAGAACTGAGTCTGCGCAAAAGTAAAGGTCAACAAGCGAACACAGTGAGGAAGAGTATATCCTTCATCCAGAGACCCCTGACGACCACCCGGAGGTGCCAACAGGCATGCGCACAGGACGTGAGCATATTATAATGAGTTCCTGGGAAAATAATGAATATGTAGATCATTTCCCAGAAACCTAATGAATACGTATGTATAATTTGTATATAAGCTATGCAATTAACCCTATTTGGCGTGCACATTAGGAGGAGCGATCCCTTGGGCGTCCAGCGCTGCAATAAAGAACACCTGCTTAATAGTCAGACCCGACTATCGAGTTCTGATTTTCGGCTTTTCATGGCATCAATTTGGACAGAATTTCCCTTAACCTTAACAATCCAGACATACCATTGTGAACAACCTTCCAAAGCTAATTCCTTATATGTAGCAAAAGAAGCGTACAGAATCACCATGGTTCTATCTAGTAAATTAAGCAACATTTGATTTTTAGTCTTCATAGCCAAGAACAGCAAGGGTTATTGCTTAGCAGCTTTTTGTTTTCAAGGGTTGTCGACTCTGAGATGTGCTCCTGGCTATTATACTACCTCTGCTTTCATGTTCCTTCTTCCCCTCATCCTCACAATAAAAAGGAGACATGGGGGAAGGAGGGATATTTTTAAAAAAAAAAAAAAAGTCAAACAATTTCAATTGCTTCCTTTTCCTTCCCCTATTAACGGCAGTTTCACTTTTTTGCACTGCAACTTTGGCTCAGTTAATAAGCCAGTTACCCAAAGTCACATCAATTTGACTAACCACCACCATCACAGGTCATCTGAAAGCTTTTCTAGTGGCAACATCTATAGCAGTAGCACAGTAAAGATGCAGATTTGTTGACAGACTCAAAGGCTCTGAGATTGCTGCAGATCAGCACAAAGTTTACTATACAAGAGAGCTAATCAAGTCATCTCCAAATATTGCAATATGCAAAAAGTTAACTGCTCACAATTTACAAATATAACTTGTCATGACAGTGCACAGCTCCTGCATTTTAAAATATACTGCACGTTTGGGCTGGTGGGGTTTTTTTTGTAAATTTAATTTAGATTCATTTTGATTTAAATGCATTTTGATAGTTGCTGTGCAGTTTTTAGAAGTGAAATAAGATACAGAATAATTTATGGAAGAATGTATAAGTAAGCCTAAGATCGCAGTAAGTTTTATAAATATGTGTCCAAGTGCTTACTTGCATACAGCACTGCTGTGAACCCAGACTATCCCGGCACCTGCTGATCCCCGTGAGGTCAAGAAAATAACCCTCTGAATAAACTTCATAATGTAAGTTAGCTGGGTTCGAGATAGTTAACTACTTAACTATTTTATTGGAGGATAGCAGAAATGTAACACCCCATGAAATTTTCCAAAAAAATACAGGAAAAGAACATTAGTGTCTCTCTAGCCTCCCAGCTCAGTGCATTCAGTGGCACAGCAGGGAGACTTCTTAAGTTCAACATAGCCAAGCTACTTTTATGGAAAAGCATGGTGTAGGAAAAAAACTGCAATTCAGGTGCAGTATAATGCTTGGAAAAAGATTATCAATTCAGTCAACTCTAACTGGAGCCTTAATGTAATTTTTTTTGCTGAGTACTACAATTGCATATTCTAACACCATTTTTCTAAATCCCAGCCATTATCTGATTCTAAACAGGACACGTTTTCTCCTACACTTGTGTTTTACTGAAAGCTATCAAATAAATTTTCTTCCTGAGAAACTTAATCTAATGGTTGTGACTACTGGCCACATATCATCAATAACGTTAATTAGCTTTAGCACTGCTGATTTGTATCACCCAGATCTTGTCCCAGCATCCCCATGAAGAGACACATGATCATTTAGAAGTGAGATTTTAGACTTTCCTTCAGACATAGCAATCGGAAAACTCCCACTTCAAAGATTTTTTTTCTTCCTTCACCACACTAGTGCTGTAAAAGTGACCAACACATTACTGGAACATACACTATGTTCAAAGGTCTTGCTAAGTACCAATTTCAGAGTAGGACAAATGTTTTCTGTCCCAAAAGACAACTTCACTTATACACACTTAATTATTCTGGCAAAAAAATTGCCTGTTTTGCTCAAAACGTTCTTTAAGGCGGCACGTTTCCCAAATATTTTCATATGAAATACCTAATTTAGTAGCTTTTTAAGTAGTAAGCTGAAAATTTGAGTGAAGTGTTTCTTGGATCCCAAACAATTCCTCAATTTGCTCAGCATGACATGACTTATTCCATGTTCTCTGAATTAGAAATGACATGTTCGCCCAGTTCTATTCACCTTCATGGAGTATAACATTTGTCCACTCTTGCCCCACAAATAGCTTTGTTTCTGCAGATGATCTAGCAAAGCCAATGAGTGTGTTGTCTACACAAACACACACACAGAGGTAAAGTATGTAAACAGCTCTACCAAAACTTTTAACGTGATAAAGTTTGGGTTCATTAAAATACTGTAAAAACCAGAGGAAGTAAATTGTATTCACAGATAAGCAGCTTTATACCTAAGCACCCTCCAACTTTCTATAAATACACGATGATCTTAAAGATCTTTTCCAACCAAATGATGCTACTATTCCTGTGATTCTATAAATACAACTTACTGCAAATGTGGTGATGCAGACATGGATCTACCAAGCCTCACTTATCTCACCAATACCCTTCAGCACATTTTCCAGTCTAATCATACCAACAAGTTCAGTCAACCAAGCTAAGCAATTATTTAGCTTGCTCCTCCGACTGATAGAAAAACATGCTTTTGTAATCATGTGTGTCTAGATAACACATTTCATATAAGGCAACTTCCTGTGGATCAAACAGATCAATAGGTCTGGTCAGTTTATCTGTGCAAGGTTCAAGTTTACTTTGCAGGATAGCATGAAAAGTGTTATCACTCACTGAAGTCATGTAAAAATTCTCACTCATCTAACTTTTGAAGAGTCTTTGCTCACAGAACTCAACTAGGAACACATTTGGAATGCTCTGTTGACTTATCTTGAACTTAACCAGCAAGTTTAATTCATAGATTTAAAGACAGAATTGGTCAAGTGTTTCTTTTCCTAGCTGTATTTTCTGACTCTGATAAATGCGGGAAATTTAAAAAGTTTGGGGTTTTTAAAGTGTTTTTTTTAAAATATAAATGCTTTTCAGATTTTTTTTTAATTTCTTTTTACAGCTTGGGGAAAATCAAGCAGTCACATTTCATCGAAGTATCCAAATATTTTTAAAAATAAAAACCACTATGGGAAATCAAATTAAGGGAATACCTCACTGTTCCAGCAGAAACACACACACTATTGGGCACCATGGAAGATCATCTGAAAAGGTGACAGATACTTAGCACAAGTCCAGTCACTCCACCAGCACAAAAGGGAATGTGCAACAGTGTTAAGTGGTCAGGCCAAGAACAACCTCAAAAGCTCTTGCAACATACCCACAAGTGGGTTGGTACGTTGGAAATCGAGT
>VYZW01002480.1:6312-28334 GCA_013401315.1 Balaeniceps rex | reverse complement strand
AAAAAAAAATTTAAAATCCTCAGCAAATGTAACACTTCCCAGAAGGAAGTAACTTCTGGGACTACTGTGGAGAATTCCAGAGCCATCTTCCATGACACAGTGATCGGAGAATAAAAAGGCAGATGAAAATGAATATATATAGAACGTACCATAACACAACGAAATAAGAAAAACAACTCTACTATCACATATGAGGTGTTACCTGCTGACTGCAGTTTCAGAGGTGGATCATAGGGTTATGATAAACATAGTAACGGGCTCCTTCCTTGATATGAATCTAAGCATTTTGAGATTTGATTAAGGAATGGAGCTATTGCCAGGCTAAGCCTCTGATATCTCAGTCCCTGAGAAGAACTGAAACGTCTCCCACAGGTATTCTGTAGCATACCATATATATAATGGATGTATATGTTTAAATATGTACATTTCTCGACTAGATTTTTCGCTGGAAGTACACAAAAGGAGTAACTGTCCATTAACAGCGTAAGAACAAATACCATACCATGTCATCTCCCTTATTGCCTTCTTGAACAAAGTTTGCTAAAGCACACAAACTAACAAATTCTCTACCTCTCCAAACAAAACACTACATTGAAAGAATGTTAAGTTGTGCCAAAGAGTTAATATCAAAGAAACTCACAAATACAAAACATACCATATGTCTCATTTTAAAGTGAAAGTGTCTGTGAACATGCTCATCAGTTTTGTGACACATCGCCAAGACCCTGAAAGAAATTACTGCAGTTCTCTGTTTGAAGCTGAAAGTTATTGACCAAATAGACTTGGAGATCTTCCAGCTTGTTAAAGGTGCTAATGATTCATGTATGCAATTTTTGAAGAAAGAAATGAGCTTCAGCAGTGCGTTTGATTTTTCTGTCAAAAAGTCAAACTGCACTTTTAAGCTGTGCAGTGCTGCTATCTGCCTGAACGTGCTGAGACACTTCAGAGAAAAATTATAATTCAATATATTCCCCAAACAATTTGCCTTCAACAAGGCAAAGATACATATGAGGTTTCTGCTACTGTAAACCCTACTTTTTAAACCAAGTGAATTCATATACATGTTCAGCATCACTGTGCCATTAACACTGTTCCATTATTGGAGGTACCTACAAAAAAGTGCTCTTTAGCTTCATGCCAAGTTTAACATACATTATCAAAAGCGTTTTGAATCAGGTAGGCAAGGGAAGAGCTTGTGGCAAGTGATCCTGTATTTATGAATTTTTTTATGCAATGCCACGGAAAAGTTTCGCTGCAGCACATTTGCGTCATATTTCCTGTCACTATGAAAAAAGAAATACCTTGTAAAAGTGTTTTCTGTTTGTTTACAGAAATTTCCATTAAAACCAGGGGAAGAGGGGAGGGAGACAGTTGTGTCTCATGCAGGGAGAACTAAATGTAGTTAAGCAAACAGAGGGGAATAAGAATTTTTTGCCTCTATATGTATCATGCTCCTGAATTTGGGGGGGCGGGGTCCTCATTATCATTCATTTTCTAGAGTTTTTAGTTAACTCATACCAATCAATAAAGGTTTGAAAAAGACATAATTAAAATGGAGAAGATAAAAAAGGAAAATTGAGTATATTATTGGGTGGAGGAAAGGGGGAAAGAAAGTGAGAAGCAAAAAACACATTCTGAATCTCAGCCCAGAGAGGTAAGTGGATAATTTGAGATAAATCTCCCGTTTCCAATCCTACAGCTGGAAATTCCCTGTTAGTGTCCTGTCCTAAATCACAATCTTGACAGCACGCAGGAAAAACTAACACAGCAAAAACTACCTACCTACCAGCAGTGATTATCCGCAACAACACATCAGTTAGGTCAGTTAAGTCAAGATAAATCTAAATCAGTTATAAAGCTGAGTATGGTATATGCACATCAATAGTCCCAAAGCATTCGTTTCTTTCTTGTCTTAAGACAGAATAGCTTTTCAATAAATAGCTCCACGTAAAATACCTTGTGAAGTGCAGAAACATGAACAAAATCAAGGAAGAGAAATCAGGTTCATTGTACAAATTCCTCTTGCAAATTCTGGCAGGTGGTTGGTCTGGGTAAACCTTATTTAAAGAAAACAAAATGCATGGAAGATGTGCTTTGAGCTCAGAGCCCCTAACTGCATATAAATAAAATATGTAAATGATTGCCATGAAGAGAATACACAGTAAGTTAATCCTCTTTAAAGATCATAAATGTAGAGTATAAGGAAAATAAATTGCTCAAAGACAGATTTTCTAAATTAACTTTGACAGTAAGCTAAAGTTTAAATCAGGAAGTATTTAATCATGTATTGGACTTGCTGTATTTTTTTTTTTTTTAAAAACCATACTTAATTGTGCAACTCCATCTACATGTATGTGTAACAAGCTTTTTGCTGGCAAAGACTGTGTACAGAAAATTGCAGAGTGATGTTTGCTAGAACTGCTACATTGACTGCTAAATGCCAAACCTCTTTGCCGCACTTACCCAATGCACCAGACTTACTAGATCTACATCTGTCCCGTACAACTTCTTCCAAACCTGGAATGACATTATCACATCATAAATTCACCAGAGGGAAACAGTCACAGCATAAGACTAAGTTAGAGTAAAATAATATAATTACATGAAACCGTGATGCTAGGAAAAAAAATCCACCAAGAGGCAATGATGCTTCAACCTAACCTTTCAAGAAGGCTAGCATGCTAGTGTAATCAAACACCAACATTCAAACTCCTAACAGAATTTTCTTTTAAACTTTTTCATTATGTTGAAGTAGCAGGCCATCCAAATAAATGAAGTATGTATTAGCTTTTCCAAAGGAAAAACTGGAGGTACAGCCTGAACACCATTAAATCTAAACTGTATGAATATACACAGGACATTTTTGGTTTGCCATAAGAAATTCTTGAGTACAACCAGTTACTGTTTGCTAGTACCATGATTATCTCACCACTGAGGAAACACATCACAAATTGTCCAGGCCCTGACTATGAAATTCGCCCGTTCTACATCTTCAGAGGCAGTGAGATGTCAAGCACATGGTTGCAGGGCAGGGGGACATAAGTGCACCACAGGCTGGATAGCAGCAGAGGGCACATACATACACGCACACACTGAGCAAAATAGGCACAGAGAAATTGCAACTAGCAGGGTTTTTTCCAAATTAAAAATAAATAAAAGCCTTTCTGTGGGAACAAAATGTGTCTCACTGAAATTTAAAAAAAAAAAAAAAAGGAGGGGAAAAAGTTGGACCTCTCAGTATTTTTCATGGTAACGTGAATGGCAGGTAGGGGTTTATTTTTCAGCCATAGTCTGCTAAGCAAATGGTGGATGTGCGAGTTTGTTTTAAATTCACACATTTAAGTGAAAAACATAGTGCCCATTTTAACGTCCTCATATGAAAGAGGCATTGCAAGATTTCGTATAAGTCTGAGGCACCCTTCTGTTTGTTTTTGAAAGGGAATTTCTGGTCAGAAAAATAAACAGAGATCCACAACATAAGGCTGTTTCAAAGAAGCCACACAACCCAATTAACAGATTTTTTTCCCTAATAAAAATCATAAACCATTGATTAAGCATTACTGGGCTGGCACATTACCAGCTGTATTAATACAAGGAGGCATCACCTACCTACCTGGAGGAGCACAGCCTCCACAGGAGTCAGCTATACCACTACAGCCCTCGGAGGACAGTAAACCTATCACACACCAGCACATACTCCTAAAATACCAGGAAATATGAGGCATGTGCAGAAAGACCTAGCTAACTCCATTAATTACTAAGCAGTAATAGGAACTTTATGATCCACAGAGTTTACAAAAACTGAGTTTCCAGGTATATGCATATTTCAAACATCATTGTACACAACTTTACACTAGCAGTTTGCTAAATACAACCAACACACCATCCAGATAGCTAATTATTGCTCTTTCAGTTGTGCAAGATTATGCTAACTTCCACACCTGTTTGTCCCACTCACCTAATGCAACACAAACTTGCTAGATCTACCTCTCTTTCATGCAATTTCTTCCAAAGATGAATAGGACTTGCATATTCTGAAACTTAAGAACGCATAAGCCACAAGTATTTAAAAAAAAGTCACTCAAAAAAAAAAAAAAGAAAACACAGCCAGCAGACCACAGCAGAGAGACTAAGAATGTTCCAGATGTTCCAGCACCTCTCACCTCGTGTTCTTCAGCTGCTCTCCTCCCTCCCCTAGGAAAGGCTAGAAGAAACTGCACAGGTTTCAGCAAGAACTGGAACACACCAGATCAAAGATGAGAAAAGCAGGAAAGTTAAGTTCAAGCCTCTTCGCAGTGCATATTCCACAATGCCACTTTCATTTAAAGCTAAATTTAGCAAGCTGCTAAACAATAAACAAGCACGCGTTGTACTCACCGCCTCAGCTTCTCTTCGCACCCAGTAGCAAACTTGTTCTGGTCTTCAGAAAACCTGCTAAGCTGTTACCTGGCTGCCTTCAAAAGTTTTGCAGATCTTCCTCCTTCACAGACCCACCAAAATGCCTCCCAGCGTTGTTCTTGCCTCGATACCGCTCTTTTTCCCTCCAGAGAAGAAGGATTTGTGCCAGAAACCTCTCCCCCCGGCTGTTGTAGGTGGTGCTGCAAATGGCCGCCTGGGTAGCAGGCAGGACAGAGCTTCCGCAAGTAACCTCAGCAGTGGTAAATCTCCGCACTGCCCCGGCAGGTGTGCACTGAACACCGTTTTGCTCACCTCCGAACAAATTTAGCTTGCTTAGCACAGCGGGTAGGGGATGGCTTGGTTTTGTTGCTGTGGAACAAAGGGGAACCTGCTTGCCTAGCTGTGACAGTCAGGAGTTCATGAAGTCATGAAAAGATTCGGCAGGTTAAAAACCGGTATCAGCAAGGTCCTTCCTTGGTTTCATCTTAGTCACTGAAAACAATAACCAATTACTCTGTTTGCAAATAATGATGTAAATTTCCAAGGAATATAAACTTCATTTTGAAGGTAAACCAGAATGTGGGAAAGAGATGCTGGCAAACAGTGCTAGGGTAACTGAAATCGACCAGAACTCACTGGTGTATTTTCATAACATAGTTGTATTTATTTACATAGAGACAGAAATAATGAAGGAAAGTGATTTTAGGTGTCTTAAAGTCATTAAAGAACAGGTCTAAAGGCCCAGAAAAAGAGATGGTAACACTAAGGGTAAGAAAAAAACGTGGGCTCCTTTTCTAATAAGCTGTGCAGAGGTTGTATTTGATAATGCTAATCGGCTGGAAGTCAGACAATAAATGAAAATGTCCTGTGCCAGGCTTTTTGACTCTGAGTGATTCCTGAACACCACACATTATCAGCAATAAAACTTTAAAAAACCCTCCGAGTGGAATTCTCAGAAAGCAAGGAAGGCACCTAAAGAAGGTTAGCTGGAATTATGGGATTCCCTTTGCAGAACAAGATACTTGGAAAGGACTTAAATTCAGAAACTAACAAATTGAAAAGCATTTGCTATGTTGAAAGATTACAATTAACCTGTTCATCAGTTAATCAGGCAAAGCAACTTGCCTATGAGGAGTATTTTTGGAGGAGTAGTGAAGCTACCGGAGTTTGCTGCATTTCATGTAAAATGACACATGCCATACAGGTTTGCTTTTAGCATTTTTCAGAGGAAAAAATGATGCAGCAGAACCAGATAGATATGTGCACAGATATGATAGATATGAACACAGATGAAAATTTTATTCTGGAGAAATAATGTAACTAGGAAAAAGTTTAATACAACTGTGCATCCTGTTAGAGCACAAGTTTGAAGATATCATTGATCTTTTTGTTCCAATAGACAAGGAGGAACCAAGACCCTTCAAAATAGCAAAGGATATAGGGCAAATGTTTATCTACTTTCCTAAACTTGCCATAATTATAAATGTTATAACTTGAGAGTAAGCCATATTTAAAAAGAATAATCTAAAGATACATTTCTGAAATATGTCCACTTACATAGGAAACAAGCTTTAAAACTTGGCAGACTAAATGGAGAAAGCCCCGCTTTTAACACAGCTGAGTCAATCTAGGCAGCTGCACTATGGAAGTCCTCTTACACCAGGATACACAAAGTTAGAGCCTAAAAGTTTTCTGTATTTTGATGGTAGGACAAAAATTGAGCTCAATAGTTGAATAGGAGAGATGGCTTTGACACTCATATGTGGAGATAAAAAGTATCACGTTGCTATTATAGAAGACCAGTGCTATAGGACCACAAATTGCCCTGAGATTAACGGTGGGTCTGTGCAGACCTTCTTTTGGCAAATGCCCTCTATCTCCTCTCAGAGAGATGAAAAGATTTTTAAACTAGAAGGAGCTGCGCTTGAATAAAAACTGCTTTCCTATATGCTGGAATACAGGCCAACATATTTAACATGTTAAGTCTGGAAAAGCAACTGGGTGGGACCAAATAGAAATAAGGATCCATAAACCACTCTGCCTGTTCGCTATGTTTTTCATTTCCACTGAATTTCTGAGTTAAAGCAAATTCTGCCCAGTCCCCTCCAACCCCTGGGAGACTCATTTCATCTCCTCTGGTGCCGCTCTTTGCTGCAGAGTCCTACCCTGCTATTGCAAGTCACTTGAATGCCTTCTGGACTCCAGAATGGTCTTTCCCTGACTGTGCTCAGTGGATCCCCAAGGGAAGAAAAAATACCCTCCACTGTGCTTCGCCACAGGGTTTATCTGCCGGAGCCACCTCTAAGCAGAACTTAGGGTATAATAGGAACATGCAAGTAGAATCATCCCTCACAGAGCTGGCATTAGCTGAAACTAACAGAAACAACCTAACACAATAACTCAGTGGGGGCTGACAGTAATAGAGACATACACCTAAAAGAGGCATAATTATAGTTAGGTAGAAAAGGATATGATTTGTAAACAGAATATATACCTGAGAGAGATTTGGAGCTTGCAGGCACACCCTCTAGACCGTTACATTAAAATAGATGAAATTAGGTCCAGAGCTGTATCATGTACATGCCCATCTGATTTAAAGACAACATAACTGCCCAGCCTCACATGAAATACAGATGTATAGATTATGGTTTTTAGGAATACTTCCAAGGAAATTAATTATAGCTGTTTGCTGTGGTTAGCTAAACGCCACACAGCCATTCGCTCACTCCCCTGCTGACCCAGTGGGATGGGGGAGAGAATCGGGAAAACAAAAGTAAAATTTGTGGGTTGAGGTAAAGACAGTTTAATGGGACAGAAAAGGAAGGGAAAATAATACTACTACTAATAAAAGAACATACAAAATAAGTCATGCACAATGGAGCCGCTCACCGCCCACCAACTGATGCCCAGCCAGTCTCCAAGCAGCGATTGCTGCCCCCCAGCCAACTCCCCCCCGTTTATATACTGAGCATGACGTCATATGGTATGGAATACCCCTTTGGCCAGTTTGGGTCAGCTGTCCTGGCTGTGCCCCCTCCCAGCTTCTTGTGCACCTGGCACAGCATGGGAAGCTGAAAAAGTCCTTGCCTAGTGTAAGAACTACTTAGCAACAACTAAAACATCAGTGTGTTATCAACATTATTCTCATACTAAATCCAAAACACAGCACTATACCAGCTACTAGGAAGAAAATTAACTCTATCCCAGCCGAAACCAGGACACTATTAAAACAGAGTACTCAGGACAGCATGTTTCCAGCCTGCTTTAACAATTTGAAGTGAATCAGGAAAGTGGAGGTTCATTACATAAGCGAAAAAATACAGGCTAAGTGGAAGTGCTAATGGTAGCACAAGAAAAATTAACCCCCAATGCAAAGTAAGCAGAGATTTGTTTCTGTAGGTTTGGAATAAACAAACAAAGCCAGTTCTGCAGATCTTAATTATCTCACTTTCCTGAGATTGTTTTCTAGAGGATACTTGGCTAAGCAAGCAATTGTATACATTTGTTTTCACTAAGCATACTGTATCTGAAATGAACATCTCTGGCAACAGACCAGAATTTAATGGGAATGGATTTAAGGATTGTTTAATGTCATATGAGTAACATCACTGCAAGCCCTCATTATTCTCAGTTCCCAGATGACAGCAATATACAAATTAATACAGTACTTAAACTGCAGAATTACTTAAGAAAAAGCTCGATTTTTTTAACCATAAAATTAGAAAGAAGAATACCTGCATTATAAGAAACTGATGTCAGAGTTGTTGGTTACTTGCAGGTAGATAAAGGGAAAGCAAAACAAACATGACCTTGCTTCTTCAAAATGATGCTGAGCACGTCACTAAGGGGAAAGCACAGCTCTAACCAGTTATGTGCTACACTCTGGCTTGCAGTGCTGCAGGGTCAGAAGCCAGGACAGAGGGTACTTCAGAGAGATGTGTTATCTCCTGGTCATTTGAAATGTTGAATACACGGGGCATAGAGGCATGTGGGTTTATCTGAGAGTGCAAAACCTTCTGGGATAGCTTTGGAAGACTATGGAAGATGGCGCAAGCTGTCTTTGTGCAGTCTTGCCCACACATGGGGCTGAAGATTTCTATTTACTGCGCACACACTCAAAATAACTTACAAATCTTAGCTGAAAATAAGTTAACATCAGGTTTAAAAAAAAAAAAAATTTAAATGAGCATGTCACTGATGGCCCAAGACCATTTTTTCTGTAGGTCTCCAATCAAGGAATTGAATAATTGTTGGCATTTTCTGTGAAAAACTTTACAAAGCCTCATCAAAAAGATCACTTTCTTCTAGGGCTAAGTAGAAGGATGGGAGAAGAAAGACTGGATTTCAGCATATCATGACAGAACTCAGCAGGAATCTCTACAGGAAGAGCTACAAAGCACATTTCATTTGAAGCAATGAACTTTAATAGGAATTTCATTTTACACATGAATGTACCCTGTGTGATAATCTCCAGTCTGTTTATTCATCAGCTGGAACTCAGGATGTGAAGGTGATAGGAGCAGTGAATTTTATGTTCCTGAAGTGTTAGAAAAGGTATTAACCTTTTAATGATTCTTCATTCAAAACCAGCTTTCACAGTAAAAAGTAAAACAATCTATTTTATTTTCTCTGCGATATTAAGCACAAAAGGAAATCCTAGTTCATAGTTGGAGAAACAGTGAATATAAAAGTTTTTATGCTATTTACATCTGTTCAGGAGTCATGTAAGTGACACACAAACAGTAGGATCATCAATGTAGCAAAACAAACCCATATACAATGTTTGAAAACTTAGCCCAAAGGCCTTTCTATTGGTCCTGGTCCAGACAAACATCTTCCAAAAGCATCTTTTTTTTCAAAATATCTAAGATAGCCTAATTCCAATTGTAGGTAAATGTACTGTGAATTTTTTAATGTGATTTACTAGGGGGTTGGACAGGCTCAGAGAACTGGTAATGGATGTTATGGAGAAAAACTTTGGATTTCTTTGAAATCAAGGACAAAGCAAGGATTTGTCATTCATTCTGATTTCAGTTTCCTGGGATGTAAGCCACAGGTAGTTTAAAACAGAAAATTATTATGTGTACCATAAATAGGTAAAGAGCATCTGAAAATTATTCTTAAGAGCAGTAAAATGTCCAATTACTAGTTTTTCACTACCAGAAAAATATCCTAGCAGGCATAGCAAGAGATTTTTTCCTGTGCTCTACAGGCTTTTAGCAGGCAGAATGCATTTCTTTCTGTGTGTTATTTATCCGGAGGAGTAATTAGATACATTATCCATCCAGGGCTTTTCCTACAGTTTGCCTTTTCAGTGGACTATTACCATAAGATATTCTAGACAAGCGGTTTTCTTCCTCTAATTATTCCTGCCACCTGCCTAGGCCAGCCAACCTCACATATGAGACTTTCCATCAGCAGCAGCACATGCCTTTCAGGAAGGTACTGTCTGTTATCCTGTGATATACCATGAGTTAACAGCTTTCTTGACAGTATCAGCTAGCACATTTGAGGCAGTAAGGATGTGGAAAATCACAACTCCCCATCCAATATCCCCTTCAAAACAAGTTTCTGGGGTGGAATATTATATTTTGTTCAGACATACTTATACTATACACCCTGTGGGAACAACTGGAAAAATCATTTTGTCGCAGCTAGAAGCCCAGCTATATAAACTGGTGCCATTCTCACAGCATGTGCAAAGAACAATGTATGCACCGCTTGTACACACTGTCCCTTCACCGAGAACTGAGAATAAGAGCTATCTGCACATACCATATCACATAAATATTTGGAATTTAAGGGGTTAAAGGATCTGAGAAATATTAATCTTTCTCTCAAGTATCTGTATGCTAAACTGGGGGATGCTGAAGTGCTTCTGAGGTTGTGGGATCCTACCAGCTGTGTCACATGCCTGGGTAAAGTCCTTGTTCACGAGAGGTTTTCCAGCCTGTTCCCTTCCCTGTGAAAGGACCCCACATGTCCCAGCCCACGTAGGATCACACCCTATTCCCAAGACATCCCTGAGCTGAACAGCCAGGGAGTCAGGGCCAAGGGAGCACTGGAGAGTTTACATGAAAGTAGTATTTTCCTATGCTGATATAACACAGCAGAAAAATTAAGACCCATGTCCTTGGTGGCTAGGTCTCAGTGTTTTCTTCCAGACTTCAGCTATTTAAAGTGCTTTGAAGATGAGTGTGTCATCTTGGTGGTCATGCACTTAATGTAAAGCAGGGTTGAGAACAGAATTTATTGGGATGCTTTATCACTTTCTAGCATTAGAGATGAGATTCTCATTGCAACTAACTTGACTTCAGTGTACTTCAGACAAAATTTCCACAGGATAGGTCATAGGTTTTTTCACTGACCTCTGAACAGAACCAAAACAGTATTCCCTTTCTTCCCCATATCATTAATGGAAGTACAGGTCCCTCATACAGCTGTTACACAATACCCGCAAAGGAAAATCAAGTATCAATAAAATTTCCTTGTAGTGCAGAAAGACCTTGTCTCTTCTATATTTTCAGGTATTAATTAACATTTTTTCCTCTTAAAAACTGCTCTGTAGATCTCAGGAGTAGCAAAGGATGTCATGTTATGTATCAGTTGCTATGGTAACTAATCCTTTCTAAAAGGGAGAAACAGAAAAAATCTGTAGAAGTCCATTTCTCACTACGAACAAAAGATGCCACTAAATAGTCTTTATTTTGCAACCAATTGCCTTCCTTTGTTTTACTCTTATTTATAAATGATCACAACTGATTTAGTACAGGACTGTGCATTTTTTTCTTTCAGTCTGAATATTCTGAGTTTCCCATTTCCATGGAGTGTCAGAAAAACAATTTACTTGAACTCAGAAAAAAGTAGCGGGTTTGTGAAGGGGGGTTGAGTCAATTGAGATCTCTGATTTTTTTTTTTTAATTTGTGTGAGGGTATAATATTAATGAAGAGTCTTTATGGGACATACTTTGGGTTGGTGACACTTCCCAGAAAAATTACATCTAGTGAAGAAATCAGGGCAAGTTTTACCATATTTCTCTATTTCTTTCTCTCTGTCTTGAACCAGAGGGATATCACCAGGACTGGAAAGGTCCTTTGTGTCTTGGTCACTCTTTGACCTCAATGCAAGCTTCTACCTTGCAGTGGGATGTAGATTTGTTTTATATGCCTTTCATAAATTTCTGAGATATCGTTTGCTGGTGGCACAGAACTCCTGAACTGTGTTTGCCAAGTCTGATGGTGGCAAACCATAACTCTTCAAAGAAAAGTACCAGAATGAATTGACTAAAAGAGAAATTGCCTTCTACACGATCTATATCAGTCAGTAGTCTCCAAGGCTTCTGCCCATAGGTGTGGTAGTAACAGTCTTCATTAAAATCCAGAAAAAAAAAGTCACGACTGGTGTAGCTTTATCCCAGTGTAAGATTCAAACAGAGCAGTTTGGGAGCGCTGCTCTTGAGAACCTCTGACAGTGCCAGCTACTGCAAGGGGCAGCCCTTTTCCCGATCGCAGGGGTACTCCCAGGCACAGAGACAACACACACACTATGGCAAAAGAGAGACAGGGCCATTTCTGAGGCTGAAATATGAGAGAAGGTGATGGTGGTGGGTAGGAATGAAGAGAATGCTTTTATAAAAGCTCCCTAAATCATGTCAAAAGGTTTCTCATTCGCTTTTCTTGGTCACTTCCTTTCTCCTCACTACTGTCTTCCACATGACAACAAGAATCACGAAGAAGTAAACAGCCTAATTCAAATAGTTGTGTAACAAAAATGTGCTTGATGTTGTTCAGGGGTGCAGGAGAAAAAGCAAACCAACTAGCAATTGTGTTAATTGGCTTTCTTACCAATCTACTGTCAAAGAAAGCTCATACTTTGCCAGACTGAAACTGCAGAATAAAGCTGCTTCCACACACACAGCTTGGGAACTGTGGCCATTTAATAAGTGCCTCCACTTGGCATAACTCTGAGCAACGCATTATATTTACTATCAGATTCGCCAAATTACTCATCGGCCTACAACAAAAAAGTCACCTACAAGAGATAAATGTAGCTCAGCTATAACAATACTCTCCTTCAACTGGTAGCAAGTCAGAAATGGTACTCTGTAAAGGACAGAAAATTCCTTAACCCTTCTAATTGCTGGCCTTAAGAACTGGAAGCAAGCACAGAAAAATGAGGATCCAAAGAATTCTGTAATATGCATCATTAATTTCTATATTTAGAACAAATTATAGAACAAACAAGTGTTTATTGCAGAAAACAGTTCTATGATCATGACTTATGTTCCAGTATCTATATCAAGAGCTGGATGAAATAATTTATTCCCTCAGCTAAAATCCTCCGTATGTGGAGAGACATTGCAATGGAGATGAGAATCCTCTAGAGAAGCTCTAATTCTGCCTTACAGAAGAGAAAAAAACATTATATGAAATAATTTTTTTAATGTTTGAATGCTACAGTGTCAGCAGAGCAGCTGCGAGAAGGAAAGAACACCAGGTAGAAACTAGCCTTGAAGTATATTTGATGGGAAATAACCTAAAAGCTGTTGATCACTGAAAATGTGGCACAGCCAGACCTTAAGGGAAAGGGGAGAGCTGCAAAAGCTTCTAGAAGTTTTTAGGGTTATTTGAGACCAGCTAATTACACAGTTGAGGGAGCTGAGCTCAGGCAGGGCTGGTGACGGGAACAGAGCTTCTTAATCTAGGTCACAGAACTGCTACAGCTCAGGTTTTTCTATCTGAGGGACTTTTATAGCTCCCACCTGCATAGTATCTAAGAGCCTTACGCTTCTTAATGTGCTTATTTTCAAAATGTCCCCGTAAGGCAGGGAAGCATTGTTATCGCTATTTTACTCACAGGAAACTAAAACCTGGAGACTGTAGGGAAGATCCTCAGTTGGCATAAATTGTCAAAGCTCCATTAAAACCAAGAGTGTCCACTGACTCTCCAGTAATGCAAGTGGAACTAAGATGATTTAAACTGGGTGAGGTTTTTTCCCTACATGATTTGTCCAAGGTCGCACAGGATCATGATACTATTGGAAAATGAAACAAGTCTTCTGAGGAACGCTAATGACTGGCCCATCATTTTATTTTTCATGTCTGATATAGGCAAATGTGACTGAAGAAGAAACCTGAGCCTCAAAACTGTAAAATGCATGCCAGAGCAGATACACAGATTTAATTTACTTCTACTATGGCAGCCTTTTTCTGGTGCTTTTTGACTCTTTATCAGTTGCTGGGTTTGTGGGGGATTTTTTTTTGGGGGGGGGAGTAATTCTTGCTGTATTTCTGATGATACATTTCTTTCCTGCCACCCCTGCTTTTCCTTCAGTATGTACTTGCCTATTGGTTGCCATCACACTCTCCACTCCGTCCGCAGCCCTGGGGTCCTATACTCCCTCCCCGTGCTGTGGCACACTTTGTGGGATGCACCAGCAGCCTGTGACCCCAGGGCTTCATCCTTTGCCAATGCCCAGCTGCCAGCAAAAAGCATTTCCAGGCTAAATGCACAGTATCTTTCAAAACCAATGCCTTAGCATCCAAACACTACAACATCGTTTGGCCAAGTATCAGCAAAAAGATCATGAGGAGAGCAAAAGACATATCATCAATGCCTGGGGCTGGAGAGACCATTATTCTACCAGCAGCAGAAAATAACAGAACTCAACGGAAGATGCTTGTTTCTCGTGGAAATGAAGTTGGGAGATAAGTATACAGAATTGAGGCATTTCTCCGAAATTAATAGCCAGTTATTTTAAAAGTATTTTCACTGAATTTAAAGCACTTTGAATTTCACATTTGTGAAATATAAAGAATATTTTGTAATTTTTTATACTTTAACAGCAACAGAATAAAACTAAACAATTCACTTCCTGCAAGTTGCTGTGCATACCAACTGCTATTCTAAGATCCATCTTGTTGATGCTACATCTGGCAGCCTTGAACAACATTCATTACATTTCAATTTTTCAAACAGAAAACTTGCCAAGCCTCGAAACAATAAGCAGGGATGACAGATGTCAGTCATTTCCTCTGACAGGTCAAATGCAAATTTTTGCTTGAATGGTTTAGGTTGTGCAGCATTTAAAGCAAAACAAGAATTATCACTATAGTATAAAATGAATTAAGGTGCATAAACTAAATGCCAAAGACAGATATATATACCGATAATATAAAATTACTACAATGGGAACAAAGTACCAACTAGGGGCAGCACAGGGAGCATACTACTGTCTATCAAGACAGAAAAAGAGTTGTGCTGTCAGTAGAAATACTTTTACAGCAGTCAAAAGAGAAGCCTTGAACTTGACAAAGAAGGTCTGCTCTTTCTTTGATCCTATCAATCAAGAGTCCAGTAGGTCCTAACTCAAATAAGTTATATCTTAGTTTCACCCTTGGACAAATACCAAGACTTTTTCCTTCTACCATTCTGAAGAACAATTGATTTACACTTTTTTTAGGAACGTAAGAAATGATCTTTGGAATGTGACTGATACTTGCAGGGTTATTGACCATTGCCTCCACAGAAAAACATCAAGGTGACAAATGCATTTGAGGATGACTACTTTTAATGTTAGATGGCATAGCAGAAAACTAATTACAGACGTCACTTGTGTTTTATTTGTGCAAGGAAGACACTGTCAGCAGAATACTAATGCAACGTAATAGGCCAGATAAATTCTGCTATCACTTACACTGTACAGAACCCACAGTAAGTCCACTTAGCTATAACAGGAATGAAAACTACAGCAGGAGAATGTCAAAGTTATGCTATCAGCTGGTAAGCTGTCTCAATGCCCACAAGTACTGTCCTTTCTGGCAAACAGCTCTGAGTTTAAATCTCCATCTCTTATTCTGTCATGCTCAAGCCAGGATTTAGAAAGCAGAAAACAGATGTGGGACAAAAATACATCTGAAATTGGCAAGGCCAGCTGGGAGGAACAAAAGGTGAAAAAAGTTTAAGAAATTTTTCTACAACATTCATTCTGTCTTTTCTCCATCACCAACTTTATTTCAGTCCAGATTTTGATTCTTTTGCATAGTATCTTAATTCTGTCAGTTATCGCATTTATCTGCATAGGATAATTTATAATATATATATTTTTATATATATATATATAGCCAGACGCTACAGCTCAGTTGTAAATCCTAGGAGCAGAAATCTATAGACAGATTTGGAGTGTATAATATATCTATATATAAAGTATATATATTGTATCTCTTAGTTCTTGATAAATAAACCCCAGAAAACTCCTGGTCTGGAGTCTTATAAATTATAGCTTAAGCAACATGAAAGTCAGTATTTTAAGTTTTTTGGTGTATTAGATTCTGTTGTCATGCAATAATCACATATTAGCATGTCTCAGATACTTATAATGGTACATACATGTAAATCCTCCTTGTGAGAATCTGTCTCAGCATTTAGGAACTATTTTGTCTACAGGCATGACCAGGAAATCTGTGCACAGGGTCCACAATCTGAATATCCAGACATCACAGACAAGAAACTGCCACACTCAAAAAGCAAAACAATCTCTTTTCTGCAGGAATTAACTAGCTCAGCACAGCAGCACATGAGCATAAATAGACAGGTAACACTCTAGACCTGGCTTGTGTTCAGAAGGCCGGAAATATGAGAGGAATGAGCTCTAATCATTCAGGGGTGGGAAGGGGGAGTACACCAAGGGGGGGGGGAACCAAAACAAACCTATATGGACCCCATCTTTGATAAGAGAGAACGAAGAGAACCCACAAATCAAATCCTTGGATTTAGGATTAAGGACAAAAGAAAGCAGGAATCCTTTCTGAGGCCAGTTCAGAAGCCTCCTACAAGGCTTGGAAAAACAATCACATGGATTAATGACAGTTTAAGGCTTTTTCCCCCTTTAATTTCTTGCAAAGATTAATAAAAAGGCAATATGTTTTAACAGAAGCAACTGATGGAGCTGGAAAAACAGATGAGCTTTGTCACATAAAACTTTCTTCAGGTCTGTTCAGCTGTTTAAACCCTACAGAATTTCTCGTTTACATCTACTAAGCACCATAGTTACAGCCACTTTAGTACCACTTCTCTTTTCCCTTTATATCACAATTTCTATTCAAAACCAGTATGAATCTTGAATCCTACAAACAGCACAAATCCTATGAATCCTGATACTCACACACTAATGTGAAATATCTCAATGCCACCGTCAGAGAGCTTTTTATATATTATTCATCAACAGCAGAAGAGGAGATGCTAATAAGTTTCAACTCAAGGGTACCGTATAACATAACTAAGCCCATATGGTTTAGCTAACACAGCCAGCTTTCCAAGATTATTTTAATATGCATACTTTGGTCCTTGCAGCCGGACAAACTGGGGTTTTATTTGTTGTCTTTTTTTTCTTTTTTCTTTTTTTTAATGTCTCCACCATCTGCTTTGTGAATCCTTGAATTTATAATATAAAGGTCATTGTTTCAGCATATGGGGAATTGGATTTCGCTCATAAGGCAGAAGTTGGTGAGAATTAAATGAATATATACATTTTAATAAACGTATATGTGCATGTGCCACCATAAGTGTTTTGGACCATGTAACTTTAAAGTATATGATAAATTGTTGGGAGGGTCCTTCGAGGGAAGTCTTGAATGAATGGCCCCAAGGAAGAACTTTTAACCAGGTCTTTGGGGATCTGGTATGGATTCCTCACATTTAAACCAGACACAATTAAGGCACATTCCTGATTTTTTTGTGTATGTATGTGTAGGAAATACTGTTGCAACACTAAATCAGCAATATAGCAAATGTCCACCTAAGATCCTGCAGGAGAGGAAGGTGATCTTAAAACCTGAAACAAAACAGGTTTCACTCAGGCTCTCAAAGACTTGTACTCACCAGCACCTGGATGTCTGTGGTGTCCAAGAAGCCTGTCCAGCTGTCAGGGCAGGGGTGCTCACACAGCCCAGGCAGTGGTCAGGCACCCCAGTGCTCCTGTCTCCAGATGTTAGGTCCAGGATCTGTTGTGATGACAAGGAGGACAAGGGATGGCAGCTGTCAGGTCCTTGCCAGATCTCTGTAGTTCCTTGTAGGCTGGTGACAATGTTCAGGTTTTGGATATGTGTTTTTGAGACCTTCTGGAGCTGACAGTGAGGAGTGTCTCTATCCTTTCCCCCCCTCTGTGGGTCATCAGGGGTCATCACTGTCCTTTATCTCCAAAGCTGGGTGCCTTATGAAGCTGCAGGTAGATGCACTGGGGTCTTGAAGGCGTGCCAACCCTGGTGGGTTAACGTGAGCCATTCTGAGAGCCTCTTTCCTGCTGTTTGTCCCTTTGGTGCTTCCACACCCAGACATTCCCACCAATTCCCCATTCACACTGACCTTAGCCTTTTTATTACAGTCCTCTACATCTGTCTTTTTGAGTATGTGTGTATGTGCTGCTTTTGGAGGGAATTGTCTAATGCTTAGATTCAAGGATTACTTTAGGCAATGCTTTGTAAGATATGAACTTTTGGTGAATGATTACTCATCCAGATCCTTAGGATGTAAAACCAGATGGCAAGACAATCCTACAGTGCTTGCAGAACATAATGCAGCAGAGATCTGCACAGCTGGGATATCAGAAGACAGCCAAATGGAAATGAACTTCTCCTCCCCTGTGACCACAGGAAGAATCTCACAAAATATCACTTCTGGCAGTATTAAAAGAAGCTGCTAGTATCCAGTTTCTTACTGCTTCATTCATTTGGAATTTCAACAGCATCACGATCCTTTCTGGGAAGAGGGACAAGGGAATCAAGGCACTGACATTCAAAGATGGACACAGCATGTGTAGGACCTCTGCTTGGATACCAGGACAGAAGACTGTGAACAGCTAGTGTTATTTAACCCATTTCTAAGATCAGGCAAGGGGATTATGGGAATTTGTCATTGGTTTGTGTACGTGTAGATATGTGTATACTATATACTTACCAGGCTGTGGGTTTGCTGCTTGATGGGTCCCTCGGGATCAGAACGGCAAGAGGGGCACAGCCATTTGTGGTAACTCTCATGTTCCTTGCGCTAGGATGGCATCTTCCTTCCTCCACCAAAAAAATAGTCTGAGAGCAAGGCAAATATAAGAAAAGTTATATGGCATATCACTTTCAGTAAATGATTTTAACAATTGTTTTTGAGATGTGATTATTTTAGGATTGAAAAAGCACCCTTTCTGCTATTGTATTATAACTATTACTTCTGGGGATAATTTGTTATCGCTTAAACTAGATAATGGAAAAGTTAAGTTTTAAACTGTATTTGTGTTGTGGAATTCAAAGCTCTGGGTAGTTATTTCAATAAGGATTTCTGGGGTTTTGTTTTTCCAGCTTTACAGAATGCTTACACTGTGCTACATAAAAATAAGGTCACATTTTATGATCCCTTACTTTGACACCTGAAAACAGTTAAGAATCAGTCGGAAGCTCAAATGTTTCCAGTCATTGACTTCCCTACTGTAGATAAAAGGCCAGGCTGGTTTTAGAAAGCCTTTTCTTTCCATAATATATGATATATTCTGTCTAAATTAAGCAGCGAATTTTCAGGAGAAAAAAAGGTAAAAATCCCAAAGATCTCAATTAGTAACATAAAATACTAGCCACGCTTAATGAATATTCAAACATTTTCGATGCAACACAGCAGACTATGCATTTTTCTTCAGCACTGACTTCCCTCCTCAGCCTCATTCTCTATTTGCAGGTCAGACAAGTTTAACGTATCACCACATTAGCTTCTCTCAGCTCACGCTGAGGGAAGGACCCCCGCAGTATCACGGCTGTCCATCACAGTGAAGTGATTAGACAAAATCTTGCTCCTCCTGGCAGTGATGAGCTAACAGCAGTGAGCCTCTGCCAGCCCGGTCCAGCTCCCCACTGACTGTTATAGCCGAAGCTGAAAATCCACTGCACGTTGTCATCCCTGGCAGCATCTCCAGCTTACCATGTCTCGGCATACTGCCATGATGGGTATAACAGGAGGAACAAAGGATTTGCCTCTCAAAACCTTAATTTTTCTCCGCTTTTGTTTTTCAGTATTCCTGAAATTATTTTAAAAAGCACTAATATTAATCTGTTTGAACACAATAAAGAGCTCAGAGTCCCAAATTCAGTTATGACAACATGTATTCATTAAACTCCTCCAGACAATAACCTTAGTTCCAGTTTGGGACGTCTGAGATTATGGATTCTGATCTGTCAGTGACAAACAGGCAGTCATACATTCACATATAGGAACAATTCTCACTGCTATCAGTGTGAAGCATATTGTGGACAAAGGGCAACATTTAGCTTTTTTTTGGTAGCACTTTACATATAGTTGGTATCATGCCTCTGAGTGCTTGGACACATCATAAAACAGAAACTTCAACTTGAGTGGAGTCCTTAGGAGCTACTACAGTTTTAGAGTGAGAAATAACCACACGATCTGATGTAATCATTGAGATTCTTTGAAACCGTAGGTACTAAGGAGCATTTTTTCTTTTTTTGTTAGTATGTTTGCATACAAATATTCATTCCCCAACACAACTACTGCTGTTTGTTTTGTCAAAAATCTAAATATAGAGGAATTAATTCCACTTGTTCCATGCAAAGGTCTTTTTCTTTTTTGATAGCAGAACACTCTTTATGAGTCAGAAGCAGTTTATTGCTTTTCTGTCTCAAGAATTTTTGAGGCAGGCTCTCATACTAGGCTGGATCTTCACTCACGTCAGTCAGAGAGAACTCATTGATTTCACTGTCTGCAGACTGGAGCAGATCAAGTCTTTATGCCCCACTTTTTTCTTTCTCAACTCAACGTTTTGGTAAAATGCATACAAAACTTTTCATGAAACTTCCAAAGATGTGGCAGGGAGTCTCATTAACATTACTGATTTTATTGGCCCTTCTGCGTCTTTATCAGTGTCTTTGAGAACTAATAGAGAACTTAACTATGCTGTAAAAACTGTTTGCTCTTTTACAATAAATATGATAATCTCTCCTACATTTACTCAATAGATAGAATTTTAAAGCTGAGCTAAATAGATGTAACACCCCACACGAACCATGATTTTGGAGTAAAAATGTTCAGCACTGCAGTACATAACAGTAATAAATATTAATATGACTACAGAGAAAGCCAAAGAACTTAAGTACACACATGCGCTGCTACCCATTGAGTATACCTGAAAAGTGTGACAGTTACAACTCAATAGACAGCAAAACAGTTTTCCCTGTAAGGTTCAATGTACTAGTGGGGAAATGCATGCAGGAACTCAAGAAATACACACAATTTAAATACCACCATTATGGTGGTATGTATACACCAACATAAGATCTTTCCCATTCATATTCCATTAAAACTGTCCAAAAGAGCAAGATCTCAACAGCAGGAAGGCAGAGCAAAGACGAGGCATAACTGTACACAAAATGATTTCTGCATTCCTATTATGGTGGAATACAAAAATAATATTGAGATATGAAAAAAAACCATGTTGTGGGCTATCTGTATTCCTTGTAGTTAATTTAACACAAAAAAGCCCACAACATAACAAAACAAAATCTTTGAAAAAAACCCCATAGTTTGGGTTTGGGCAGTGTAAAAGGGAAGGGTGACAAATTGGGTAATAAGAACACTTAACAGAGCAGGCTACTAAGTGATCATGATTATACTTCAAAAAACAAATAGGTAAGTGACCAAATATGCAGTATTACTAGTCTTTCAAATACACAGTGCACATGGTTTGTCCACAGACTACACAACCTAGATCATGGCTGCTTAAATGCCACGTAAATCCAGACCAGAGCCAGATCACAAAGAAATTTTTTCTGGCCTTGATTCAGTCATAAATAATTATGGATCTGTGAGCCTGAATTTGATGTTGGGCAAACTAAAGGAACAGCTAGTCTAGAATTTGAATACAACTAATAATTAAAGATAAAGGACTGAATTTATAGAAAACATGGCTTCCTGGAGTACATGGGAATTTGGGCTCTAGTGTTGTGTTGCAACCAAGAAGGTTACGATGTCTTTAAACAGAGGATTATTCCGTACAAGTGGAAAGATTACTTTATATTTGACAGATTAACTGGCATACTAGAATTTTGAATGTGCATCAGACATCTAAAGATTATAGAGGTGACTGTACTAGTCAGATGAAGGATTCATTTAGCCCAGTATCTGGCCTTTAACAATAGCCATTAACAACAGCCAATCGTAGAGGCTCAGAAGTATATGAGCCTGGGATGGAGTGATAATTCCCCTGTCTCTGAGCTTCCAGCAGTTCCCAAACTGGCAGTTGCCTCACCGGTATCATGATTACCTGACTCTCTATCATTTATTTAATTATATTTTGAACCCATCAAAACTTGTGGCATCTAAAAAATTCAGTGGGTATAAGTTTCTCAACTTAGTTATGCATAACACAAAAAAGTTCTTCTTTTCATTCGATATAAACCGTCTGCCTGGTCATTTCATTTCATGTGCCTTTGCTTATGTTCTTTGAATAGCGAATAATCTTTCCCTCAAGACTCCCCTGTGTCATTCAGGATTGTATAGATCTCTATAATCACCATTCACAGTCATTTCTTTTCTAAGCTATAGAGTCTTAGTTATTTCATTTCCTCTGCATACA
>VYZW01002476.1:34153-104878 GCA_013401315.1 Balaeniceps rex | reverse complement strand
GCTCCGCGCAGCCCCGGCCCCGCCAGCCCCGGCGCCGCCGCCTCGCCGCGTCCCCCCGCCGGCTGCGCCCCCGAGCCCCCCTCAGTGCGCTGCTCCGCCCGATTTCGTTTTGCGGATCGCTCGGGTAAGGGAGAGCGTTGGTTTCGCCTTTTTAATTTTTTTTTATTATTATTATTTCATGTTTTACCTTTGCGCTCAAGGAACGGGCGCTGAGAAATTGGAACTCTATTTTTTTTTTCTTTCTTTCTTTCTGTCTGTCTGTCTGTCTTTTTTTTTTTCCCCCCACTGCTTTCATTTCCAGCAATTTAAAACGTTAAGGTTGAAGCAAAGTTAGAAGGAAAATAATTGCTGTAATGAGGCTAGGCAATCTTCTGCAGGCACTGTGGCTCCAGCGAGACTGTAGCTGGGGGCGAGGCGGGACTTTTATCATCTCCTAAATATCAATGATGCTTTCAATAACTCAACGAAACAACATACCTGAACCCAGTCACTTTTCTCCAGAGCTCGCTGCTCTAATCCCCCTCTTCTCATCTCTCGCTCCGCTCTGGCCGCCCAGTCCTTTCTGGGGTTTTGTGGTTGGTTGGTTTTTTTTGTTGTTGTTGTTGTGTGTGCGTTTTTTTTTTTTTTCCTTTTTGGTCTGGCTTTCTTTTCCGATCATTTCTTTTCTCTGTGCAAATGACAGTGTCTGTGATCCTGACCCCAGCGCCCAACGCCGCGCCGGACTGGGAGAGCGCAGTGCCGGCTTTTTCCCACGTTGTGTCTCTGGCAGAAAAAGGCTGGAGATAAACTTAGCCTCTGCGCGATTAGACCGCGGGTTTGGGAGAAGATCTAATCGCGCAGAAGGCCAGGTTTGTCCTGTAAAGAAGCCCTTAAAAAGCCGAGAGAGATTTTAAACAGCGAGAACCGCCTCGGTCGGGCTCCCCGCAAGCCCCGCTCTCCTCCGCCGGCACCTTTGGGCGCTGCGGCGCGGGGCTCCGGGCAAGCCGGGACCCTTTCATCTCTCCGCTTTGTCTGCCTTTTTTTTTTTTTTTTTTTTTTTTTTTTTTTTTTTTTTTACATTATGTCAACTCGGGATGGATATTCGAAGCGCAAGATTCCTATTGAACATGTCTTTGCTTTAAGTTTTCCCCCTGACCCTTGGGCTAAAGTCCTTGGTTGCTCAATTAAACCCAGATGAGAACAATTAATAACTAAGTAATGACAATAAGTTGGGAATCACACGGATGAACGCTCCATGTGAATAGGAAAAGCTCACACAAAAGAGCAAAAAGGATTTGTCGGCTCTTTTTAAGGGGGAATTGGCTTTTCTTTTTTCTTGCCTCTGGCTTACCAGCAAATAAAACTCACTTTTGTGTCTTTGTCGCCTTAAGGATCTCAGTGGGCAGTTGGAAGTGAGAATGGCTGTTTTCCTTTCAACTTGAGGGTGCTGGCGCCACGCAGCCCCAAGGATAGAGAGTAGCCAAAGCAAAGTTTCCTAATAACTCCCCTCTCCCTCGCCACCCCTCCCCAGTCACTCCGGTACCCCCCCCCTCCCCTCCATGCATATCTCCACACACACTCCCAGAGAGCCTCGGCAGAGAGACGACGAGAAAGCAGAGGGGCCCCGAGCACATGAATGTACACCGCGGACTCGCGGACGAGGCAATCCCCCGCCGTGGGAACGCGGTAGCCCCTTGATGCGACGCTTTCCACGGAGGGTAGGAAATAAAGCGTACAGTCGCCAGAGCACGGGGAGGGAGCAAACACCCGCAGAACCACCCACAAAATAAAAGGGAAGCCATTTTTCCACTCTTATTCCCACAGACGAGGGGAACGACTCGGTTACCCGCACACGACGGCAGCCTCCCGGACGCCTTTGCCCGGCACCGGCTCCGTGCGGGCTCGGGAGCGCCGCGGCACCGCGCCCGGCTCACGGCTTCAGCACAGCCCAGCTTCGGTTTGGGGCAGAGGGGTAGGCAGCCGGTTTCTTAGCAGTTAAAGAGTAAGGAAAGCCTCTCCTTCAGTTCTAGCTCCAGAGAAGGCGGCTACTGGGAAGATCTGCTGAGCTAATCTTTGGTTGAAAAGCGGATTTGTTGTCTGCTCTGAATCTGGTGTTTTCAGGGTTTCTTCCTGAATTCACTGTTTTAACTTGAAACACGAATCGGTGCCCTGTTGAATACTTTTAATGTCTTCTGTAGCGTTCAAGTGAATTAGGAGCTAAAAGCCAGTTTTCAAAAGTGAGGGCAGGCTAAATTCAGCAAGGGAGTTAGGCACAGCAGCAGCAGCCTCCTGCTGCTCAGAACTGTGCCTGAGAACACAACCTTCAGAAATTAGTGGCAGAGCAGGGAAGCTGCCTAACTTACCCATTGTAAAGGCCAGGCGGAGGGGGGGTGTGAGCCTGCTTCTCAGTAGCACTCATATGCTTAAATCTGCGCTCATCATCTTGTGTGAGTCTCCTGAGTCACATCAGACCTTCTCCTTAAAAGATCTGGGAAGTGATAGGTCTGTTGAACAAACTGGTTGGACACCTTCACGGAGAAACGGGATACTTAGCACTAAATCCTGGTACTGCCTGATTTCAGGTAAACAGCTGAACTCAGGTATTTTATATGCAAAGTGAAAATCCCAATCACCAACTTATTAGGGACTCAGAGATAATTGCTCTTCATATCTCCTAATGGTACCTTTGATTTTATATTAGACACAGAGGTGGCCAGAGAGTGCAAGAAAAAACGGCTGCTTAAATAGCCTCGTGGCCAGGACACTCCTCAGAGCTGTAGGGTCATTCAAATTAAATCCAGCAGAGTGGTGACTGGCAAGTAAGTCTCCCATTGCTCGGGATATAATATACTGTACTCAATGAGCTGTTGGATGCAATGAGGTGGTTCTCTCCCTCCCTAGTTTTCCACAAAAGCAGGCTGATGTGGCTTAGGCACTTAGCTGCAAGGGAGTTTGTGGCAGAAAGAGACACCTTCTTCCTGCCTATCACAGTGCTGGCTCCCACTATATATATATTAGTATTTATATATATTCTAACCCAAGGAGTGTGTGGATTACTGAAGTTTCCTTCCATTAGCTTTTAACTCTCTCCACACCTTGTGTGAAGCACAGTGGTGTCTGTCCCTGGCCTGAGCAATCTGTTCCACAGCAGGGAGCCTAAAAATGAGGCATTGCGATAATGGGCATTGCAACACACAGCTCCTTGGGGCTGGCCCGAGGCCCCTCTGCGACACGGACCCATTGTCTGTCCAGCTCTGCGGCAGGAGAAGCTGGAGGCAGAACCAGAAGCAACAGCTCTGACTCATTTAACTATGAGTAGTAAATTGTAACATGCTGCACAAGAGAGATTTGGTAGTGATTTGCTTACAACAGTAAATCGGTCGACATAAACTCCGCTCCATTGTACTTCTTCATCTCCAAGACCTTTTATCCCTCCAGGCTGGATCCGGTTCCCACCCTGCAGCGATTAAAGGGAGAGCAAGAGAGGGAGCTACCTGGACACAATCTCCCTCGTGTGACTAGGAATGTGCAATAAATCCACCATGCAAAGCTGCCCTTTTCATCTAGGGAAGTGGCTGCAGCTGAGGACCCCACCGCAGCACAGAGTAAAACTCCTCCCGGGAGGTGGGAGGTGGGTGCCTGCAACCGCCTCACCTTTGCTCTGCTGCCTGGTGTGGTATGGAGTCCCCTCAGCCAACAACGGATTCTCATGATGGTGTGAACAACACTCTTAGCATTTCTTCTTGCTTAGCCCTGTGGAAGAGAAACTAACCTCTTTCATGAGGTCACACAACAAAGCTACTCAGTTAAATAGTACAGACTCAGGGCTTGCTAGTGAGCTGTAAGACAAACCTTGGTAGGGAGTTTCGTAGGAACAGCGTTCAAAATTTGAGTGATTTTATGTCTGTGGCCCACTCCCATCAACGCTGGGGCAGACAACAGTGCAGTAGGGTCAGGGTGATCAGCACTGGGCAGGACTGAAATCCAGGGACCCAGGCATAAAAAGATGCAGCCCAAACTAAATGTTCTTTCAGCTTAATTGAGCAATGCTTTTGTTGTAGGTGTTTTGTATCAGACACACAGCAACAGGCAGGGCGGGATGTCCACTCAATGTACGTTGGAGAAAGAGGTACCGTACAAAGACAAACACATACAAGACCCTCTGACCACCACTGCCACTGCCCGATGTAGGGGTGGAAAGAGAAAGAGCACCCAGGGGAGGCAGTATTTAGAGGTTTCACTATGACTCAGGCTCCCTTCGTGTGCCAGAGAGAAAGGAAGTGGCAGTGGGAAGGAAAGAGGTCTGGTAGCAAAGGATGACAAAATTATGTTAACTGGAAGACTGCAAGTGGTGAGGGGAAGCTCTCGGGAATTATTCTCTCTCAGAATTATTTCCAAAAGACAAGCTGGAGGGAAGGAACAATTTTCTTTTGATGCAATGTTTTGTGTGCATTGGGCATTATTATGCAAATATCAGCTAACACAAATACAGAAGTAAGGACGGGATGCTTTAAAACTCAAGGGGTGATTGTCTTACACTGTAAATGCCTTTAGATGTAAGCCAATGGACCTGTCCCCATTTACATCAGCAGAGGACTGGAAGAGATTTTTCTGGGGCTCTGAGACCTGCCCTCACATTACGCCAAGCTTGTGTGCATTGGTCCTGGGGAGCAGCTGGTCCTCACACTCTACTCACTAAAAGCCATAAGCGCTTTTCAAAACTTTGTAACGAGCTTTGGACTTACTGTGAAAGCCGCGTCCGTGGTATACCACAAGAAGAGACAGTGGGATGTTGTAGATGTTGTCAGTCTGACCAAAGATTTTTCTTTCTGTGACATTGTCAATCCTCTCTTTGGGTAGGAGGCTACATAAACAATACACACTAAATTCTATTTATAAAACAAAAAATAGGGTTGCAAAATACAATATATGTGCTGTGGGACTGGGGGACTGGAATAGACACAGAGAGAAGCAGGAGTCAGTGGTTTTCAAAACACTTTAACACTTTAATTGCCTTGAATTAATTGCTGCCTCTGGAGGCTCCTACCTGACTATGCAGAGACTGGAGGCTGCTGGGCAGAGATGTTCCTGGTTGCCTCTTAGCGGGGAACCCAAACTCAAGTACCCTGCGAGACCCCCGGCAGCTGAGAGTCTGTAATGCCAGAAGGCAGCACGATGTCTCCGCAACAGCGATTGTATCAGATAACAACTGTATCGATATAAATAGTAATGAAATGCAAACTTTCTTTAGTGATTAGCACAGCTAAAAAACTCCAGCCACATCCTTTTTACAGGCAGCCTAAGTATTAACTGCGTACCCAATATCTACATTCAGAAAGCTTAGACGAGCTTTTAACTCATAATTTTAATTTAGACATTATTCAAAGGAAGACTGGCAGCGTCTTTAGTCAAAATACTCTTCAAGGGTAATTTCTTAAAAATTAAATGTCTTTAACTGCATTTCTGTCAGCTGTGATACCTGAATTAGGATGAACTTTATGGCCTTAATAGCTCGGAGTTCAAATGCGGATCTTTAGACAGCTCTCCCTTTAATTCAAGAAGCTTGGTGCACGCATGTTAATTTTCCCTCTAAATAATTGCATCTTTCAAGTACATATTCAAAATCAATCCAAGTCAAAAAACCTGGAAAGAAAATAGGAAGTTGTACAGGGCATATAATAAAATGAGAAAGCTGAGATGGACATGTAATCCTAAACTATTCTTACTTTCTAAAACACCAGGCTGAATTTCTTCAAATGTGAATTGTTTTCCCTTCCTCAAAGATGGCTTTAATACCAGCCAAGTTTAAAGTTTCTAATGACATTTATTTCTGAGCTATGCATGTATGAGAATTTCACTTTGGATAGTTGGAGACTGTGATCTTTTTCAAGCTTGCATAATGTTTAACATGACTGAATCGATTTTCAAAACAAAGAAACGCGAAAGCATTGAAAAATGCCCAGAACAAGAATGGGCATTTCCATTCCATAAGGAATTTGTTTGGAAGAAATTATAGAGAGTTATTGGAATTAGAATCTAAGTTTATCTTAAGTTTGCTGGAAGGGAAAGTTATATTATATGAGACAATTAACCATTGGCTTCGGGTCTGGTCCAAAGCCCAATAAAGTCAGTGGCGTCTTTCCACCGGCTAACTAACAGGCTTTGGGTCTGACTCATAAACTGCAGAGCTCCACAGAAGATAATAGGTCTACACTGCTTATGTGAAAGTTAAATATAGCCCAATGTTTGTGAGTGTGTGTATGTATTATGATTAATTTAAAACCCTGGTTAAGATTGGGTTACAGTTTCCATTTAATTTGTATGCATGTGTTTGTATTTGTATGCATGTACATGTAAAGACAGACATCTGTGAATGTGTAAGTGCACACACAGCTAACGTCATAGGGAAGATTGAATCAAGTATATACACATAATGGTAAATATCAGCGTTTTCTACAGTAGATATCACTGCTGCAATATATATACTCTGACAGATACGAACATATACTTTCAAAACCAGCAGCATCTGTTTACATTGAACTGCAATAAAAACTGAAGGAGGCATCAGTTAGTATTAGAATTTTATCTTTTCAATGTCCAGAAAGAGTTTCTGTGCCTTTGATGTAGGCTGTCAAGCACTACTGGAAAATTGCATCTCTCTAATTACCGCATTCAGTGCAGAGGAAAGGGCATAACTGCCTGGCAGCATTTGTCAGTGGGGACCCTGCAGGGACTTGGTTTTTGGGTACCGATAAGCAAAGTTAGCTCACATTCAAAAAAACAGTAAAGCAATCCTTGCACAAAAGGGCGAAAAGAACCAGAAGGGGCACTATTTTGGATGATCTAGTAGAAAGCAATACAGCTTTTCTCTGTTCCAGCTGTGATTAACCCTTATCTCTACTGGCTGCTCCCTTCAGACGGAGCTCCCTGCATCCTCCATGAGGGTTTAGCCTGAATATAAACTCAGTGGCAGCAGCACCGCTGCTTATACAGGTATGTGCATGTTCAGGCAGGTGACAAGCACCTGATGAACCTGTGAAATAGTCGTATTGTGCCTGGTGATATGGCTTCTCATTTTGATGCATTTAGAGGTGGTACTGGCTTATCTGCTCCTCATTACCCCCGTTCCTCATTTCTCCCTTCATGTGACAGAGGGCCCTTTTGGCTATGTGTCACAAAATATTTTACTGCATTTTTAAACCTGGATCAGTTGCCCAATGAGATTTAGAGCTACAGCCTTGCTAATTTGCAGTGGCAAAATGGAGGTTGCAAGGGAGGGGAGGTTGGAAAGCCAGAGGGGACTGAACTCTGTAAGGTGACAATGCCACCAAGAAAAGAGTGGCACTTACCCTTTCACAAAATTCTTTGTTGATATGAATAGGATCTTTTATTTTGAAGTCTAATTGCAAGTGAGAACTAAGGGGTTACTAAGGCTTGTTCATGTTCTTTTCCTCCTGTGTAAACGGAAAGCAAGCATTTGTATACTTTACGTATTATATTACGTATATGAACAAAAGACCCAGTCATTAGCCGTGTGCATCCTGAACATGCACCAGGAAGAAAGGCCTGTTAACATAATTGCCCCTTTTGTAATATTCCTCCCATACTGTGGTAGCATCCAGAGTAGAAGTACTTCCAGGAGATGAGCAGGATGTATGACAGCCAAGCACAGCCAGAGGGGAGAGTGATCTCGGAGAAATGACTCTGGAAAAAAAAATGCAAAGGAAAAATAGCCAACTAGCATGCAGTGGAACTGAAGTGAATATCTTGTGGGCGATCACAACATCTTCCATGTAGAGAGTGCCAAAGCACAGGTGGGAGGCAGGGAGGCGAAGAGATAGAAACACATCCCTAAAGATGCACTTTACAGTGAACAGCAGCAAGAACGCCGCAGAAGACACTGGGTGCATTGTATTGTGCCTGGCAGCAGCATTTATTTCATATGGGCAAAATAAGTGCAAGAACATAAATGTTTGCAAACCACCTACTTTACTGGCAATTCGTAAGGAGAACTGGCAGAGTGCTTAATGCTTCCACAGCCCGGCCCAGGGGGACTGAGGTATTCATGCATATTTTAATAAGGAGGATAGGCCAAAAAGGGAATGATTCTGTCTCTCCCAGCTGCAGGGTTTCAGCGTTGTGGGAGAGTTGTTGGCCACTTGGATTCTGCTTGTCCTGGAGCACAGGTAACTACAGGTATCTGAATCTCAGAGAGCAATTCAGCACGCTCTCTGCCATCTAGAACCAGTTGTTGCTCCTGTGTTGGACTGCGTCGTTTCCTAGAGGCATAACACCACCTCCTAAAAGCCAGAAACTCAGAAAGTAAGCAACTGCATAACTCACTCCCAAGGAAGCTCAGCTCCAAGTGAGGGTGTGGAGGCACTCAACCTGCACTCAGGTGCTGGGAAGCGCTGAATTCAGCATAAGGTAGGTCAGTCAGCATCATTCTCTTAAAAAAATACATCTGGAACAGGACACAACAGCCTACCTCAGAGCAAGCAGGGTTCCCCCCCCAGTCTCCCAAAGAGTTCAAAGCCAGTGTACCCACCTGCCAGGGCAGTGTCCTCTTCCCCTGCGAGGTCTGAAGCATTGCCCCCGTCTCCCTTCAGGAGCTGTGTCCCTCTGAAGCATGCTGTACACAGCATGGAGATCACAGAGAGAACGAGCAACAGGAGAAACCTGGCTCTGTTTTAACGTTATAGCTGGTGGTTAAGTGATACAAAACGCACAGGTAATTTCAAGGTCCTGAGTGTGGTACAAGGGTTTTTTTAATTTAATCTTTAGAGGTGCCTACTTCTCACTTACTGATCACACTGAAACATCTTGAGAGACCAAAACAAGTGCTCTTTAGACATCCTAACACCTGCATTTGGTGTCCAAAGATGGTAGTTGAGTGCAACCCCTTTTTTTTGTTTGCATATTTCCTGCATATACTTATTGCATCTAAGAAACAACTCAGAGAGAAACTCAGACATGAAGAGAGTTACACTGTGTTCACCCCACCTTTCCATTTCATTCTACCTCTCCATTTATTATCCATCAATTATAGGTAGGCCCTGTGCATCTTTGAACCCATATTTGTGTTCATGCACTTATTATTGAGTATATAGTTGTTAGAACATTCAATAACGTGTAATTGCTTTTTACTATGTATTCATTTGCTTTTTCTTCTAGATGGAAATTTGTATATGTGTTATATTTGGCCCCAGTCCTGCAAACAGTTGTGCCCATGAATAACTTTACCCACATTAGGAGCTCCACGGACCACAGTTTCTCTGTCACCCACTGAATTCTATGAAGTTACTCATGCAGTTAAATTACTCATAATCATATGCGTTTGCTGGATCAAGGCCTCTCCATGTAAGTTTGATCTTTATAATTAATTTAAGACACCGATACATTTTTTTAAATAAAGGAAGCAAATCCTTGGAAAGTGGTAATAAATTTTTAGAGCTGCACTTATTAAAGCAATAAAATGCACCTTGGTTTATTAATTAATAACTGTTTTTTAACTTGACTCTCTAAAAACAAAATAACACGGACATACTACTAAACCATTTTATAAAATAATGTATTTAATGTTTAATCATTTGATATAATAAAGTAACCGATAGGGTTTCTTTAAACAGCATAACAAGGTAAGAACATTTTCTTAAATGCTATGTCAGCAGAAGCTGCCATTTTATGCTAGCCTATTAGCCAACACATAAATACCTCAGGCTTTGATGCTAAAACCTTTGCCAACTGGGCATGGCAGTGCCTGCCCACAACCCTGCTAAGTGTCCAGAACGTAACAAGTTGTTGGATCAGGGCCTTATATCTGAAGGTCTGCTAGGCTTAAAAGTGCTGGTTTAAAGTAATTTTCTATTTTCCTTTCCACTAGAATCTGCTGCAGCTCTCTGTGGGCAGGATACTAGTTCAAGCACCCATAATAACCCGTGATTGATACGTGATTTGTTTTCTGGAAAGGTACAGCTTATCCTCTCAAAAGAGGCCTCAGATTATTTTGTTCTAACTTTTATACATTGTCTTAATTTGGGGCATGAAAATACAAGACAAACATTTCTACATATTTCTAGCTATAAGAAGGAGCAGAACTGGCAAGATCTGAGCCATGGAGCCGTTTAGCATCCTCACAGAGGCAGACAGAGGTTTTACTTCGAATCACAGCCCAGCTCCAGGAGGACAGTTCCTGGTGATCTACCCACTCTTGACCTCAGCGTTTGCTCACAGTTCTCCTCTCCTGATCCTTGTGCTTGACTTATGCCCTGTCCTACTCCTCTCCGCTTTCTGTCCCCCATCTTGGGCATCGCACTTGGCTTGGTAGATGTGCTGGTTTGGTTTGGTACACCTTGTGCGATTTTACTGTCACAAGTGGCTGTGGGCACTGCCTCTAAGTGTGTGTCCTCGTCCACAGCCCAGCCTGGTAGGGTCTCCAGGGGAGCCTGGCCATGGCACTTCTCCTGTCACCCCCTCCCTGCTCAAGGCTCCCGGGTGCTTCTCTTCCCATCTGGCCAGTCTTACCTTGTCCCTGTGCCATGTCGTGGGCTCTAAGCAAGGCTGCAGCCTTGACCAGGCTGCACCTTCTGTCCCTGGTTCATTCCCCATTCTTTCTCTCCAGAACTTCCTCTTCTCACAACCTTGCTCCTGTGCTGTATGGATGCATCCACACATGGGTGGCATTTGCCTCTGTCAGCATGTGCAAGGGCTGTCGTCATGCTGTGGTGGCATGGCTGCTGCAGCAACAGACTTGGCTTTCTGTCTTCTCCACCTGCTTGCCTTCAGCTCAGTTTTACAGCATCCCTTGCCATGCCAGACCAGACCTCCCTTAGCCATTTCAGCCTTGGTAACTCCTGCTCCCTCTTCAGCTCCATTTCCACTCCTGAATCCTTAAAAGTACACTTCTGTCCCCAAAACAGATGTTCCCAGGACTAGTTTCCTTTTGCTCAGCTACAAAACTCATCTTCCTTTGCCACCAGCTCGCTTGTGGCACCAGCGTCCCACACCCTCTAACACCTGACATGGATTTCACTGGGGTCTTTTGTGAATGAACTGGGCCTAGAAACCCTGCAGGAAAATCAGATGAAAACAAATGTTCACAGCTCTCTAGAAATTGGTGTCAGCTCCCTGATACAGAGAGTTTTACAGCTCTATAAATCAGGCTGAAAATGTAACCAGAAGCCCTGTTAGCTTTCTGTTTCTTTTAGCACATCCGTTTCTTGTAAAATTCCGATTAGAGGGACTGGTCTCTGTAGAAATCATTCACTCTGAACCCAATAGGGCTATAAATCAAAGCACTACAAATCACCACAGTTTGCAGATTCTGGGTTTCATCATTTTATTGCTTTTGGAGAGGTTATGCAAATGTTTTTGGAAAATATTGACCTCTGCATCCTCTATCATATCTGGGAGGATGAAGAAAATAAAAGCATTTTCTGAAAACCAGGTATATCTCATTCATACGACTACTACTATACTATTTCTCTGAGGGATGAGGTCAAGAGTGCTTTCTCATAGGAAGAATCTCACCAAAATCAGTGAGACTACTCCCATAACCTGGGGCTAGAGGAACAATTATTTTCTTATGAAAGCAGCAGAAAGAGAGTAGAATTTTACAAGGGTCTCTGTGAAAAAGGAAAAACGTGATTCAGTGATGATAGTGCGAATAACACCATTTATGACTCCTCTGCCCCAGTCTGGGTTTGGCTGCACAAGATGGTGATTATCTGCTCCAGCAGGCAAAGATTTAATCGCCTCCCAGTATGAATGACAAAACTGTTCCCAACAAATTTTGCCCTCCCAGTGACAGTAAATTCAATCTAGGCTTGCAAACTCCAGATAACCCTGAGCTGAGTCACACCAGCCTGCTCGGCAATGCATCAGACCCCGCAGTGGCCACAGCTGTGATTCGGTAAGTGATGTGAAAGGGGAGTCGCTGGAGGAGTGGTTTTAGACCAGGCTTAGTCACGAGTCAAGTTCTTTGCAACACTTTGACGGGCTCCAAGGCTGTAAGGATCTCTCACTTTTACCTACCTACTTCCTGAAGTCCAGTGTCACCAGCAGACTTGTAGCTTCTTAATGTGACGGATTTCTGTTCACCATCCAGTTCACCTCATTAGTCACAAAGTGCTGGCAGCTTGCGCAGATCAGGGAAAAAACAACCATACAAGGGAAAACAGCTTCGGATGCAGACTGAAAGCATTAAATTATTTTCTTTAGATCTAGTATCACAGCAACAGTATGTTGTTTATCAGGGATAAATTTCATACTTATCGATTTTTAATTGTACTAAGTCGGTACCTGAAAGCTCCCACTGCACAAGATGTTATACCACACAGAAGAAAAAAACAGGTCCTTTCCCATAAGTCTTTGCATTGCCTTTACCCGAACAACTGTAAGTTTAGATTTCTCATTATTATATGCAGATAACGTATACTGTAAGGAGAAAATTTTCAAAGGCACAGTTAAGTGTGAGGCATCTGACTCCCCTGACCTCAGAGGGATTTTTAACATTTATTTGCCCGTGGTGCCTTTGAAAAGGACCACTCAGGCACCTAAGTGGTGTGATCACAATTTTCAAAAGTTCTTTTCAATACTGGAAAGTACTCTCAGAAAAGGGACCTACGTTTCAAAGTCACTGTTTTTGACACACTAAACTTTTTAATTCAGCCTAGTGTTTAAACAGACCCATCATTTTTATTCTGTAGTCTATAAAGCCAATTAAAGTAATTAAATGGAAATTGGAGAGTGTTTTCAAGGCTGGTTTAAGATTCCTCTTTGAGCAGTGTAGCTTAGTGTTACAGTAGGACACCATCTGCTGTCCAAGCGGAGTCCGACTGCAGCTGGCTCAACAGCAGAATGCAATATCCTAGCTATAAAAACAATGTGACTTGTATTACCTTGGTAATGCTTTTACAAACCAAATTCCCGGTCAGATTTGTGAGTCTGTGTTGTATTTTCTTTAGGACAGCTGATTGGATTTGGTCTTTTTTGCCCTTATGTGGTGGGAATACATAAAATGAGGATTTCTTCTGAAGCTGATGTCTTCCTTTTTCAGTAAAAATGCTGTGCAGGTACTCAGCGTGTTGAGAAATAAATGCTGTAAATGGAAATAAATAGTAATACTTCGAACTTTGCATTTGCAAATAAATTGTGCGGACATTACTGGTTGGTCTGCTATAAGACTAGCACGGCACAGCTAGCCGGGTGCAAGTTATCTGTCTGCAACTGCCCATTGAAGGGGCTCTTCCCAGCCCTGTCGAGCTCTCAAGGAAGCCTCTGAGGCCTTGCTGGTGTAGGTGCCAATTACTGTTAATTATAATGGAAACTTCCCCACTGTGGCCACCTTACAATTGGAAACTGAGCTGAGACCATCCACTTACTTTGCACAGGTCGCTGAACTGATTGCCAGGTGGTAATGACTTTGGGTTACTGTCAGCGTGGAGCACTTCCGAGGTGACCTCGTTGTGGGAAACTCCATATTCCCTTACAGATCTCCTGCTTGTACTAAATCAGTCTCAGGCTTTGAAGGTGGATTGTCAGACCCAATTATACCTGTTGACAACCTATAAAAAATGTTCGTTGCTTACATAATTGGTATGTCTGCATTTCTTCTCTCCATTTCCTTCTAGAAAGAGGGAAATTTTCTTTAAAATGGTTTCTGTTTTCCTTTTGTTTCAGAATTGGTTTTTTGCTCATGCTGCTCAAAATCCCAACACTACCATAGAAGAAAAGTTTTGGATTATCATATTGTATCATAAATACAATGTAGTAGAGATACCAATGCAACTGGTAAGCTGCAGTTTGAGTCAGTACAGTAAAGCTATGGCCAGGAGTGGAAATAAGATATGCAGGAGAAGATTGTTGGTATCACTGTATGTAGACTAAGGGCCTCAACAGTGTCTGTAGGAGATCATATTCCTTAAATTCTTATCTTAGGGCTACATAATTAGAGCTTTGGGTTAGCTGCAATGACAAAGTTAGGAATAAAATTACCTTTAATTCCTCAATTAAGCCAATGGGCAATTAGTGAGTGATTTTCACGCTACTCTCTGGAGGGTCCTATATTTCTCTCCTGCCTGTATAGGAAACCTCAGTTTGATGATTCCGTTAGCAAGGATGAACCTAGGTCTCAGTGTGCAGTGTACATAGCCACATCTGAGCTCCTATGAAGCTATAGCAAATTAATATTTTGCCTGCTTTTGAGAATCATCTAGACATTTTCTATCGATAAAACACTTTTATGGGACAAAAGGCTTCGTCAATGTCCCTCTTCCACCTTCATGCCTGGCTCTAGCAAGAGCGGCGCATAGAAAACTAGACATGGAGCAATAGTTTATCAGAACTAAGCATTGCCATCCCCAGTCCCTTCAGCTGTCAGTTTGGGAAAATACACATAGGACAAATACTTTAGGCTTTCCCATGTCATTTCTGCATAGATTTGGAGCATTTATAAGAAGAGTTAAGTTAAAGAGAACGTTGAAATTGCTCAAGAAAGAAGTATACTAAAGCATGAATAATAAATTTAGAAGCAAGGGAGAATGGAAAATGCTGTAGATGTTTTGCTGTATTTTTCTTTACAAATGCCTATTAATAAATTTGGTATAATTAACATCACTGAACAATTTCCATATTATTTGGGGATGAGCTGAGATAGATGAGTAATGATCATAATACCCAGGTATGCTTTTCAGACTGAAACAAATTCTCTTGATTCAATGCTCATTGCTGTTGAAGATGAAATCAATAAATGTATGTCAGAAAATACGCATTACTACTTGGGTTAAAAAGTTACAGATCATACACCACTATTCCACTCGCAACAAACAGAGAAATTCTATAAAGTAGATTAAGGTCAATTCTATAGCACAGGGTTCAATAAGATGATTGGATTCTTCTTATTTTTACCATTTGCTCAGTTTCACCATTAAAACCACTGTTCCTAGTATCCAAGTATAAGCAGATGGCTTTCTGCCTGATGGATTATCCTGATGTTATATCTGTGTTATATTTACAGACTTGGATGCAATGGACCAATACATAAGCTTTCTTAAGTCATTTACCATCTGCCTGCCATTCCAAGTCTCGAGTAGAGGAGGCTTCTGGAAGACGTCCTAGAGGCCTCAAACACGTCAAAGGTTCCTCAGCGAGGAAAGGGAAAAGTGCTTCTCTGTCTGCTGTGGGTAATATCAAAAATGATGAGCTTAAACTGCCCAATTTAGGTGGGATATTAAGAAAAAATGTCTAACTGTAAAGGCTGAAGAAAGACAGAAATAAATGACTAAGGAAACTGTGTCGTGTCCATAATTAGAAATTCCTTAAGGACAGGGAGGCAAGCATCTATCATGAGTAGATTTAATTTGATCCTGCCTTTGAAAGGGGGAGAGGAGGGTGAGCTAAATTACTTTTTAAGCTCCTCTTCATTTTTGGCGATTCTGTGATTTTCCCGGCCCCCGTAGCTGTGGCTACTGCTGTGGTTACTACAACTTCCCCCTGCTCTGGATACACTGCAACTGAAGGTGCACTTGGAGCTGGCAGACCCAGGGGACTGCCATCCTCTCGCCAAACAGCACAAACAGGCCCCAGCCGCTACGGCGGCATTGTTCGAGATGAGTGGAAGGAGATGGAGGACATGGTGCAGAGGCTGCCCCTTGCTCCTGCCTTTCCGTGGGCCTCCCCTCCCCTGGCTCTTCCTGCCCCTCCAGCCATGAGCACTCCAGAGGGAGCGTCAAGCTGAGCGCTTGTCATCACGGGAAAGCTTCGCCGGTTATTCCTGTGTCACGGCTCCAGTGCAGCTGTATCGCTACAGTGCTGTCTGGGGATACTCTTGTTCTGCGATAAGAGTTGGTTTCTTTTGGCTTACTTTAAATGCATTTAGTTTCCAAAGTGACATCAGGCCCCAGTGTCAGTCTGAACATAGCCAGGGGTTTGCACAGGTCGAACCACCGCGATGGGATCTGACTCCTGTCACATCTTGCAGCTGTTGTCATTTTACAGCTATTTGCTTTTTCACTCTTGGGTCAATGGCAGCTTTCAGCACAGGACCCTGAATTCACCCCTCAGTTCACACAGCATAAAATGACAGGGTCTACTCCAGAAAAAAGATCTTTCTATGATAAAATGAGATAATACAGTAAAAGATGACATCAGATAAGGGTATGGGCTTGAGCTCCATCCTCAGCTCACGCTGTGTCGCTCTCCCCAGCAGCAAGCCCTCACATCAGCTCATCATTGCCCTTGCTCTGTGTACCTGGTCCATTGGAAGGGCTCTCCTGGGGCTTGGCCAAAAGCCCCTCAGACACCTCTGGGCTCTCCTCTCTGACTCCTGGGGAGCACAAGCAGCAACTGCATCCTCAGGGATTTGCTCAGGATGGCTGCCTGTGAGCCCTGCCTTGGCGTGCTTTCACCTTGCCCCGCTCTCTGCTTCCTCTTGCCTCCGTCCCCATGGCTTCCCTCCTACATTCCCCAACCTGCAGCTTATTTTGAAGATTTAACTGGAACTTGTGCTGTACATTCACTTCATATTAGTCCTCTGTGCAGGGATGAGTTTTGTCTGGGTCAGCAGATGAATTCAAGTGAATTCTGTCTTCCCAGTGCCAGAGAGCAAGTGACATCACTGCCGTCGATCTGACTAACATCCCAGTTACCTTTCTTGATGGTAAATCCTGCAGATGAGAGATATGAATAATATACAAAGCAGGAGCGGTCACTGAATTAGCGTTCAGAAGGGTGATTTATCCTCAGTCCTCAGTGTACACGCATGACCACACAGCGCCTGAGAGCACAGCTAAGGCCCCCCACCTGGATTCGTTACGATCAACAAGCATATGCAAAGCTCTGAACCAACGTACTCATTTTCTGCAGCATCCAGTATAGGTTATGTGAAATATTAAAATATGTAATTTTAAATGCATGCCCTTTATTGCTTTATAACTAAGAAACCAGATCTTTTCCCACTGACTTTCCATGCAACTTTTCCCTGTTCTCATATCCCATGTGGCTCTTAAGTGCGCAAAGGCACCAGTATTAAAGTTTATAAGATATTTATATAAATCAGATGGTTGGTGAGTATTAAATCTGATTTTTCTCAATAACCCGAGGGGGAATATTAAAATATTAAAATTGTTTGAATTTTTAAAACACAAATGGGCTTTTGAATAGTTTAGGCCAAAGCCTCAACTCTTGTACACAAATATATACTGGCTGAGGATAGAGTCCTTGAAGTTTTAATCTTGTTATTCACATCTAGCGAGACAAATGGCAGGCTTAGTAGAAAGCCTGTTCTCAAAAATCACAAACAGACTAATATGGAAAAACAAATTTTATCTTCTGTTTTCATCATATGATTTACATCTTGAGAAGGGCACATATCTTGTTCTAAAAAACTGATGTCATAATGCAGAAATTACCATCAAAATTGCCTCATGGCATTACCAGATTAAAAACCATCTTCGCTTTTGTATTTCAATAACTTCAATGTAATTGTGAACTCTTTGCAACCTTACGTGAATTTCCCATTTCAAGAAACCTTCTTCTCAGCCTCTTGATACAGCACTTTCCAGGATCTCCTCCTGGTTCCATTTTCTGTCTTCGCCTGATCGTGTTGTGAACACAACACTTACAGTTGTCGGTCAGCACAGCCATACTCACCCGGTTCTTTTTTTTAATAAATGAATAGCATTTGCCTTCGGGAGGACACGTTATTGCTTCTGAGTTGTGCAAGGGTGTGTGTAGGATAGCTGAAGGAGAGGGAGCTGTGTAGGCAAAAGGAATGTTTGCTCTTTGCTTTAGGCTCTGATTAGGTCAATTCTTGTGACAGAGTTATTCCCGCAAACCCACAATTACTGCTAGGCTGAGTTTTCTGGAAAAAGGGATTTCTTTGCATGCTGTTTGACCACCCTATTGCAGGACTGGTGGGTATAGGTATATGTAAGTAAGTAAGGCAAATTGCAGCAGTAATGTACTTAGACTCTATACCACTATTTTTTCCATAGCTGAGAAATCAACCTCTGGCCCAGATGTCTGTGTGCAGAAACAGAGATACTGCTGTGAGAAAGGAATACTGGGATCAGAAGAAACAGTAAACAATATATTGAAAAAGGTGATATTTTTGTTATAGTTGGATGTTTTAATCTTTGTGCTTCAGGCTTCATTTCATACTTCACATCACAAAATGAAAAACAAACATATTTTCAATGAAAAAGAGAATTGAGTTCTTTGCCTTTTGAGCTGCTACTTAAATTAGTTCCTGTTATAGTTTTTAAGAACTATATTTTAGGGAGTGTAGTGAATCCTAACAAGTAAATAAATACACTTTAAATCTAATCATTGCAATATTATTCCTGATATTTATAATATCTTGGCCTTTAAGTTTTCTGTTAGAACAGCTGCAGGGCTTTTGGGGGTGACGGGTAGTTCTTAATCAAATGGCTGGAAAACTCCCAAGAAGTGATTTGTCTTCTTAGACAACAGATTTTTAAAAATAACCCTAGAGCACATGAAATAAGGCTTAAATGCCATCATGATAAAAGCCACTTAAGCTACTGATAGTCATCCTATGTGTATTTGCACTCCATATGTTTACGTGAGAGACAGATCTAGACTTGCTTCAATTACCTTTTCAGCATATTTCTGAATGCTGTTAATGCTATAAAAAATGTTATATATGTAAATCACAAAAAAACCTGTAAGTGAAAGGGGTATGTCCATCATCACTGTTGCTGGCCTTTGTCAAAAAAAAAGCACCTTGTTAAAGTAGATAATTGACTTTTTAAAATTAGAGGTGAAAGAAGCCTATTTAGATCATTTTGTTCACCATGACAAACTGGGCATGCTGCCATTATATTTTATCTAGAAGGAAACACTAATTTACTGATTCATAACAGGTACCCTTTTTCAGCCTCAAATGGTGTTCTTTTCTGTTCAATAATGCTGATGAGTGCTCAGTCTGATTTGATCACCTGGAAGGTGTTCACAAGACGTATTCTTATCCCCAGTTATCATTATAGGTCTACCTAGATTACCTTTTAATCAAGATTCTAGTCTTCATGCTGATGAAAAAGGAAGATCTTGTACAGAAGTCATTTGGCTCCCAGAGGTCTGCATTTAATACTAAGGTTTGGTTACAATGTAACTCTGAAGCACTCATTGAATTTCCCTGTTCTCTAGTGTCATTAATAAATCTCTACTGACCTTCACTGAACAGTCAATGGGATTAATTCAGGTGCAGAGAATCTCCATGCGGGACTTCAGGGACCTCTCTCCATTGGCTATATGGAGACTCTATGTCTTTACTATATAAAAGCTGGTAAAACCTGCTTCTTCATCCCCAGGAGGAAGACATCTACAATTTAAACCTATCTGAACACAAACAGGCTCCTTTCCTACCTTATCATACTTGAACCTGCTTTACCAAATCAAAAACAAAGGAATGAATTTAACACACATGTCCTAAAAAATTCATTGTATGAAGTCAGCATACACTTTAGATCCAGGCAGCCAGGCTTTGTTCTTGTTTGCAGCACTGTAAATCTAGATCATCTTCCCAAAGGAAGCAGAAGAGTTAGCTGACTCACAGTGGTTTTAGAGACTCATATCTAGTGCCTTCAAAATATCCAAGTGATGGGATCTGAACTGCAGTCAGAGAACGGGAGTGATCAAGGTGGTTGTAGCTTACTTGAACATTCCTTAATGGGCAGGCATATTTAAATGATAATACTCCATGCAAGATCGGATATTTCATTTTTTAGTGAAACAAATACTGACTTTTTTCAGTTCACAGCACCTGAAATCATGTGCTGCAGCCATTACAGAAGTAATTCTGTAGCATGAAGCTGAGGCAAAGTCTGCTGAGATAGCACTGGGGAGTATGAGAGTTGGGGAGAAGCTGGTGAATTTTGTCCATAATACCTATTAGAAAGAGTCCTGTCTATCCCTCACACTGTGCCTGAGAAGGCTAGCTGGTGCAGCCATGCCAGGGAGCATGTTAATAATTAAGTGCAATGGACAACCAGTGGTCTAGTGCTTGAGTTTACTCCCTGGCCCTGTTTTATTTAGCAGCATAGAAGCAGCTTTTTCAACCAATGTTTTAGTGATGTGTCCATCTGATAAAGACAATGGCTATGTTCTCCAGTTCTTCACATTTATTTGTAGGCAAATGTGTAGGGTATCTCTGGCTGAGGTGTTTGGACAAGAGATAATATATGAAGTACTAGAGTGCTAAGAGAGGAAGTGAAGTGATGGAAATTACAGTGAATCAGGTAGGCTAAAGCTAATATTCTGTCTCTAAAAACCTAGAAAAAAGTTGTTATGAAACAATGGTGTGTCTTGTGCTCACAAAGATTTATGATTCTCATTCTTCAGAAGAGGAAATCCTATCAATAGCATCTTTACATTTGTAAAGAAACCTATACGTGAGCATCTTCTGTGATGCTCTTCGGTCTGTGCAGGACACTGGACTGGTCATGATGGTTCATTCACCATCTCTGTGACAAAGAGATTCTAATTTCATCTGGAATTGTCTATCTGTGTGCTGTAAAGAACATCAGTGGATTAAGCAGCCAGTTGTTGTCATGCTTTAATCCCAGCTGGCAACTCAGCACCACACAACCACTCGCTCACCCTCCCCCGGTGGGATGGGGGAGACAATCAGAAGAGTAAAAGTGAGAAAACTCGTGGGTTGAGACAAAGGCTGTTTAATAGGTAAAGCAAAAGCCACACACACAAGCAAAGCAAAACAAGGAATTCATTCACTACTTCCCATCGGCAGGCAGGTGTTCAGCCATCTCCAGGAAAGCAGGGCTCCATCACATGTAATGGTTACTTGGGAAGACAAATGCCATCACTCCGAACGTCCCCCCCCTTCCTTTTTCTTCCCCCAGCTTTATATGCTGAGCATGAAGTCATATGGTGGAATATCCCTTTGGTCAGCTGGGGTCAGCTATCCCAGCTGTGTCCCCTCCCAACTTCTTGTGCACCCCCAGCCTACTCGCTGGTGGGGTGGGGTGAGAAGCAGAAAAGGTCTTGGACTCTGTAATGAAAACTTCTCTTATTATCAACACTGTTTCCAGCACAAATCCAAAACATAGCCCCATGCTAGCTACTATGAAGAAAATTAACTCTACCCCAGCCAAACCCAGCACAGTTGTACACCTTGTAACGGCTTCCTCAGAAACCTTATTCCTATACCAGCACACGCTAACTCAGCTTAATTCATTGTATGTTATCAAACATTAACTTATTGGCAGCTTTCCAAAACAGACAACATGCTATCATTATGACCACTGATATAGACACAAGCTATATGGGCATTAATAAACATGGGGATAATTAAAGCCATATTTATTTTTTATCAGTTTTTACTGGTGCTACCAGAATCTGCAGAAACTATTTCTGAATAAGAAAGACTGAATCATTTTAGGCTTTTCTGCAATTTAGGTGTGTTAATTTTCATTTATGTCAACGTGGCTCTTGGCTTCTCTTTATTATTATATATTCAAGCTTGTCATCATCATCAGAATAAGCAAGTGACCGAATTCAGCTTGGTCTTCACCTTTCACCCACGTAAAATTTCAAAAGGAGACTCATTGTTTTTGCATGTGTCGTAACCCTGTAATTATGAAGAAATTCAGTAGCAAATTACTTCCATGGCTTTTCCCCTCCATTCTCAGCAGTTGAAAGCATTCCTTCAAGAGACATTAAAATAGCCTCAATTTCCCTGTTCTTCTGAGAATACCATGCTAATGAAAATATACACTAAATATTTTTCTGAAAGAGAAAAACTGGTAAAGTCAGTGGAAGTAAATCATTATCCGTTATCAGTTACAATTTGACATGCATTCCTTTTATTGCTCAATGTCTCATTAATGTTGAAAAGGCACACACTGGGGAACATCTCACAACTTTGAAGAAATTCCTGCATGCGTAAAATGTGTCTAACCATCTATTACAATAATTTTTCTAGGTTCCTAGAGCTAGATGGTCACAGACTGCTGTCACTGTCGAAGTATGGGGAAATAGTGGAAAAAAATAATGGAAGAGATTACAGAACATGTCAATATATGTCCTGTGAAATAAGTGATGTGATAAAAAGCTAGCAGCTTGATGCCAGCCTTTACCATATTTTATCAACCACTGAAAGAAATTAACCTAAATTTATAGGTTAGGAAATATTGTCACTGGGTGTGTCTTTTGCAATATGTCTGTTTCTGCAATATGTGTAGAGGCTGTTGTCCAGCCTCTCAAATCACAACAGCTAAACCACGTAGTGGACTCGTGATATTTGTCGTCTAGCTGAGGCTCAAGTAGCTGTCTTGTGAATGCATATTCAGTATGACATTTTCGAAGGCTGCTTTTATTTGCGACATGCTTTCCTATGCTTGCCAGCTCTGAAGATGAAAAGCAACCTGACAGATCTTTGATCTGAAAATATATGAAACAACCTTTTTTCCCAACACATTTTTTAGTGAATTTCTTTGAATATTTGTCTGAATGCACATAAATTGTGTATCTAAGAAACAGGCTTCAAGCAATTCCTTTGAGTTCCTGCTCTATTAACAGCAACCTGGTTTTATTGACAGGGTAGAAACGAGTTAGCCAAATGCTGGAAAGCTGGGATGACAGCTGATGTTCCTCTTTTCATAAATCCATCATATCAAGCCATTTTACAGTGGGACAGTCAGAATCCAGCATCTGACATTGTCAGTGAGTTGGTTAGACCTAGAAATACTGGGCTAGAGAGTTTCTATTAGGGTTCTCTGTACAAATCTGACATAACTACTCTGAAGCCAAAGAAATAACACTAGAAGAGAGAAATTGCATAGACAATGTCTGTTGTACCTTATTGAATAGGATGTGTATCATACTTTGTTAAAAGTTAATATTACTCTATTTCCTCACTCTGGAAGACTTTGCACACCTACAGTTTTTAGCAAAGCTAGACTTCGTCTCAGCTAACACGGCTGAGGTTTGATATTCTTGTTCTATTGTTGCCAAAAAGGACTGGTTTAGACCAAGAGATATTTTAAGTAATTGCTTTGTGATGAGATATAATAATGGGGCTATGGAACACATGTAACTTATATTCATGATGAGTTTATGTGTCATAGCCTTTTAAAAACAGCCTAATTAAACTCTGCATAAAAACAATAACAGCAGAATTATGTAAGTTAATCTACGTTTTCATATCTTTCATTTCTTTGCAATTGGCTGTATTGTCTTCACATGCTCATGGGGAAAAAAGAGTGTAATTTCAAGAATTCCAGCTGACCCAGTGGCATACCAAAGGCAGATATTCTCCATCTTCCCAAAGGCAGCAATGGGTTCTCGTCATACCACTGACAGCAGAGAGGTGCTCTTTCAGCAAGTGTGCCATTTTGGAAAGTTGTGAGGAAAAAGAGGATGCAAGGAACCTTTCCTTCCTGAGAAATGCTCTGCATAATGATGATGAATGAGAAAGAAGAAATAAGTGGGAAATGGGCATAAGAACCAGCCCAAGGGTTTAGCATCCAGAACTGTCTTGCTCTGTAGATCTTTCTTTGTGCTTCGTGACTTTGGCTCCTGATCTTCACCATAACGCCTGATTCAATGACCACGACCCTACTTATAGTGAGGGATTTACAATGCCTCTGCCCATGACATCTTTTTATGCAGTTCAGAACTATCATATAGATGACCATCTTTCTTATACTGAAATATCATGCAGTTATGCTCAATCCCTACGTGACCTGGAGCTCCAGGAATTGCTCCCAGCCTTCTGCAGGGAGCACTGCAGATCTGAGGTACTCCCGCATCAGTGCTTTAGTAGTGAGAGAGACAGCAACAAGCCTGCACCCAGTTGGATGGTTTTCCTTCCATGTCAGGTGTCCTCACTCTCCCCCATTCATTTGTTTTGGCTGAGCTCAGATACATCAAATTCAAATCAGTCACGTGTAGCATTTTAGTGTTATGAAGTTGCCTAATTTACTTGAGAGATGCTAGAATCCAAAAATACATATTTTGGCAAGGGTAGAACCTTAATCTCAAAAACTACATGCCAATTCAAAGTGTATTTTGTGTGCAGATTTATCTGAGAGTGGCTTGGCACTAAAGGATTTTCCATTGGCGCTGAAAAAGCCACTGCATGCCAAGAAAGTAAATATCAAACAGAAATGTGCCAGTATTTCCTGCCAGTCTCACATTTTTGAAACTTTTTCCATCCTCCACGCCATTGATTTCTGATATGCTCCCAGGCTTCCTAGGGAAAGGCTTTTGAGTCTCACCCCAGGATGCTGAAAGTCTTCTAATTTGAATACTAAAAATGTTAAATGAAAAAGAACCCCTCCCCCCTCCAACACCCCCAAGGAAAATCCCAGAATCTTTTCCTGTGAAATGCTGGAAGACTTCAAGGGGTTTTCAACCATCCAGAATACACAACAGATAGAAAGTGACACTGGCTCAGGATGGCAGACATTTCTTCCAACTTTTGCACAAACAAGTTGGTAAAGCCTCTCCATCTCTTTTTGGAGTCTCTTGTGCCATACACTTCTGATCGTACTTCGTTATTGATTCCTGTGTCTCAGTTTCCCACAATTGGCTTTTTAATTTTTTTCTTACTCATTCCTACCCTTGGAGCTTTCACCCTGCTCCTGCCTGCCAAGTTCCCCACTTAAACTCTGTTCCTTGAAGGCTCTTTCTTTCACAAGTGGTCCCTACACCATTGACCACTCAGTCCCATGCTTGAACTGCATTTCTTTGTGCCTGTGTTGCATTCTTTGGGGCTCAGATGAGGAGTTCTCCATTAGGCTCCAGTCCTGGAAGCAGTCGGCATTGACCAACCTCCCTGGCACTAGATTTCTTGCAGGACACACCTCAGTCACAGTGGGATCTTGTTTAACAATATGCCATGTACTCAAACAGCTGTAATAAAAGTATCCAGATTATACTTTTTAGCCAATTCTTTGGAGGAAAACAGGAAATGGCATAACCCACAATTTGCCATATTTTATAAAGCACAGACTATTTTGTTTCTGTTTCTAGTTTGCTTTTTGGGCATAATAACATCTTTCACTATTGCTTACAATATCATGTACAAAACCGCTACATTTCTTGGTAACCTACTTGGCTTGCCTAACTTCAGTGTTCAAGTATCTGTCAGGTAGATCAGTATCTCCCAGATTTTGGAGATATGGTACAACATGGGAAAATGCAGTGAAAATCAAAAAGGCTTTTGCCTTACTAACAAGGATTTTTAAAAAAGCGTGTTGCTTGAATTTGATGCTAGTATCAAACGTTTTTGCCTCTTAAAAATTATTTGGCTGATTACAATTTTTTATGTTCTCTGGTAACCAGCAAAGCCCAAAGATGGGACATCATGAGTTTCTGAGAGCGCCTGTGTGATGGAGGTAGCAACAATGACTGCTGCCATTGTTCCTGAAGTCCCTTCTCACCCGACATTCCTAATGCTGCAGAGAACATAATCAGAAATAACTCAGTTTTCACATGATGGATGAAATCTTATTTAGAAGTAACTTTTATGTAAATAGAAAGAGAAAGCTCCATCTCCTGAGACCCTGGAGCTGGGCAATAAGAAATGCACAGCTTGGGAACCTCAGCGCAACACAGCAAGGCCGAACGGAGGCTCTGCGTGTGTGCATGTGTGTCTGCACAACCATGAGCACACACATTTGAATTTACTAAGAGAAAGAAAGAGACAGGAAGGGTGTTGTTGAGTAGGAGCTAAGGAGAATTTTTTAAATGAAAAAACCCAACCCAAACCAAATGAAATTAAATGCATAAGCCTATGTTGATACTAGGAAAATAGTATGTGCACAAACAATAAAAATCAGATTTAGGATTCCTTTTGTGTATACACTTTATAAATTAAAGACAACATTCTGCTCCTGGATCTGAACTGCAGATCTTGATTACACATTCTTTGCTGGAGCGAGCTCCCACCACGCCAGGGGAGCGGGTTGCACACAGGGGTGGCAGTGGTGATGGTAGTGGTGGGGAAATGCCCTGCTACTTGTGGGAGCAAAATGTTGCCCTAAATCCAGGGTGTTGCAGAGTTCTTCTCAGGTCATAGCACTGCATGGTCCCAAGATGGGGTCAAGCACGGTCTGGTGCTGAAAGCGTTGCTCACGTCAGGCCTTGCTGCTTAGACGGGTACATATCCAGATGCCGTGGTTTGGGGCTGTTTGGGGATGCCAAAGGGCATCACTGGGGCTCTTGAAGGGCCACAGTCCTTGGCCTCTTTGAGTGATCGCATACTGCTGGAACACTTGAAGGCTCTGTGCTTAGCAAAGTCTGTGAAAATAAGGCAATAAATAAAATAAAATGAAATTAAATGAAATAACATAAAATAAAATAAAATAAAATAAACCCCAGTCCACTATTTTTACAAGCTGCTGGAGTGAGAAATGTGGGAAGTCTTTCCACAGAAACAGTCATATCCTTTTAACCTGTGCCCCTGGAAGAGGGCAAACTGAAAGACTCCTTTTACCCCTCTGTTCCTTGATGATTTTTATTTAAAATTTCACCCCAAATGTTATCCAAGTACTGGTGGTGTACCATTAGTGCTGCTGAATTCATTTTTCTTCCTTGACTGTCTCTGCTAGGGACCTCCACCATTAGAAATCAGGCATCATAAAGCTGCTCTGGTCCAAACCCTTATTGTAAAAAGTCAAAACTGTTGTAAGCTATGTTTTATATAGAGCGATTGCTTAGCCTTGCCCAGAGCTGGGGCAAAGAGCCTCAGTGAAAGGCCAGGTCTCAGTCATGAATGGTTTTTTTTAAGCTATGTAGTATGGATAAACAGTGTGGTAAAAAAACCCCTCCAACAATAAAAAAAGAACCTATATGCAGTCACTGAAAGAGCTGTGCAGCAAAATCCCTGGCGCAGACACAGGGTGGTGTCACTGCAGCTTACCTGTGTGAGGAAGCTCTGGAGCTGTGCTACCAGGAAGCCCTTTTTTCTCCTGTGACAGGCTGTGTTGCCACTATGGGTTTTAGAATGTAGATGAGCCCAAAATGACAGCTAGTCTGAGCTGTATCAGCTCAGGATTTGTAGCAAACTATTCATACTGAAAGTTAATGTTGCTGACTGCATCCATGAGAAAGCCCTTGTGCAAGTCTCTTTCCTAAAGGTAGGTCAGAGGAGAAAAACAGTGAGGAAACAAAGACAGCTTAATCCATCTTTAAGCAATGTGTGCTCTTTTTTCCAGTATGTACAACAAACTGATCAGGCACAGATCAAGCTTCACCTCAACAGAAGACTATGGTAAAGGAAAGAAGAAATGTGTTTTTAAAAACAAGTGATATTTGATATAAAAATTGCAGGAAAACAATTATGCTGGTTTATGTTCTGTTGGAATAATTCACTCGTTGCTACCCAGCCTGTTAGTATAATTGGGCACGCTGCAACTTATGGAAGGTCTCTACTGCCAACCTCTGTTCTGTAATTCATTAGCATCAAGTTGCTGCCACAATATATAACTCAATAAATTAGAGATCTTCATAATTTTAATGGAGAAAAAATCCTCATGCTTATGAAAAGTAAAAGCTTTGGAAGCCTTTATTCAATGGACTGAGATGAAGAGAAGGAAGTCATGATGCAAGGTATGGAGACGAAAAGCGAAACCCCATCTTGCCTTGTTAAAGGACATGGCTGTTGTGTGTGCACCAATATTTTGGTCCCAGCGAATATCTGCGTCCCAGCAACAGTGAATTCAGGTTTTGGTGCTCAAAGAGCCTCAAGTAGTCATTTACCACAGTGCTCTTGGATGTAAATGATTTTCACATCAGAATAGTCTCAGTGATACAAGCAGCTATAGGTAGCCCCTGCCATGGTTTTCAACATTTATATAAGACTCAGATAGGTTAATCCTCTATTTCCAGTCAAATGATGAGGGGCAGTATCTGTCTGGGGCACTAGATTGTGTGTTAGGATGGACCTACGGTAGCATCATGGAAAGGGTTTTTATTCAGGCAGGTGCTGAGGAAAGGATATAGTGCATGGCTGGAGCTGAGGAACGCGTCTCCTCCATGGCGCCTTTGAACACAGGGCCCCTGGCAGCTGTGCTGGCCCCAGCCTTCTCACTCCATCACCCTGTGCCAATTACTGTTCATTAGCAGATTTCGGCTCTCCTCTCTTCAATGCAGCTGGGAGGGAAAATAGGGGGGGACAGTGTGCTGCGTGGATAGAGCCCTAATCCAGGGGACCTCAGAGAAAAGCCAGCGTGGCAAGTCGCATGCTCAGCATGTGAGACTTCACAGCTCTGCTTATAGACTTTGTCTACAAGAGAGACTGGCCCGGTTAAATGCAGATTTTCCCTTATTGCAGACCTGATTTTTCTCCTTTGGGGTCTTGTAAACCTGGAAGTGCTGTTTCTGTTAAGAAATATTAAAGTCAGACACCTTCTTACCAGCACTGACTTGCTGGGAAAATTGTAGCTTGAGCTAGAAGGAAAGACCTTTTGTCAAAATCTGGAAGAAAATGAGAGGGATGCTGGCAGAATGGAGCTGCTACCTAGCAAAAAAAAAAGCCATAAACTGTCTGGGGCCACGGGCAGACATTCTCTGCAAACACTTTCTAGCTATTGTCCTTGCTATGAAATTCAAAGGGGTAATTTTAAATGGTTGCTTAACAGTTTCTAGTTAAGTATGAGCTAAGACACTTTGTTTGCTCTCCTACTCATTAGGTTACCGTGGAAGGGCTATGAACTTGAGTGTTTGACTCCGTATTAATTGGCACTGTGAACTCTCACAGCTCTGTCCCCAGTGAGTGAGCTTCCAAACACTCAGACCGGGAGGGAAAAAGAGGCTCAGTTCAGCCACTGCTCATACTGCAAGGCTTGTATGAGCACATCAGGAAGAAGGAGCCTGTGTCTGCTGCTTGTTTTTCCTACAGTAGGCTTTTGGAGGGCTGTGGGAACTCCTGGGCATCTGAAATGCTGCTCAGCACAAAGCTCTGCAATAGGACATCAAAAGGAGTTATTGGTACCATAGAAGAAGCACAAATCCACTCACAAATCCACTTCAGCACAAAGTCCAGCAACCATGGAACTGGTTTATCCTACTAGATTTGCCCTACAATGCCCATAGGTACCTTTATGCACTATTCCTTTGACTATTATGGTGGTGGTAAGAAACAGCTGGGATGATGGCAATACATCAATCTGCCTGGTTTTGCTCCAGTATTTTCATGAGTAAGTAGGGAAAGATTGAGGGGTCTACTAATTTGCTTGTATATGCCATTTTATGGGAGCAGCTGCTAAAGTGAGATTCTTCACAAGTCTGAAACCTCAGAAGCCTGAGAGATCAGAGGGACATTTCATGTGGAATCAAGCAGCTATGGAGTCAGAAATCCATACGCAAAGGGTTTAAAGCACTTTCCTTATACTGTAGCTAATGAACAGGAAAGCAAGCAGAAGGAGGATCAATCTGAGATCATGCTTATGCTAAGCCAGGTGCTGATAGGAAACAGTATAAATTGCCCCTCAAATTTCTGTAGCAAAAATATAGTTTTATATTATAAATCAGTTCTGTACTAAACTACACCACCTTGTGTGGTCATATGGAATATTATTAGTGTGCCTATTATCTTGTGGGGTTGTTTCTGTTTAGGTATATTTGTATTGTGGTGGAGTTAAGAGATCTAGCTTGGGATTAGGGTCCCACTGAGCAAGGTAGTGTATCAACAAGCAAAAACTCTGTTCTGGCTGGATACTTCTTGTTAGCTGAAACAGTACTTGGCACATTATGTACTAACAACACTGCAATCATGTTATCTAGTCCTACTTTAGTCACTCAGTGAAGTCAGAACATGCTGAAGTCTGTGGACACAGATCACAATGCAATGCGATAGAGTAAAAACAGGTTAACAAATGGAAGTTCATCATGGAAGCTGCTGTAGCTCAGTGGTGTTCAGTCATGTGCTGTACCCTAATGCATGTTGTCTACATTTTTTCTTTGACTGTGTTACTTAACACCTTCCTACAGCATATGCTTCAATTCAAGACAGTCCAAGACAAATGCATCCTACTATGCTTGATGAGGTGAAGCAAGGCCAATATAAATGCACAGTGTGCTATGAATTATGCTTACTCAGCAACTTGCCAATATCTGGATTTGGCTGCTATGTTTGTGGCATGTTTGTAAGCCCATACTCTAACTTAGAAGCGTTGATACCTAAAACCGAAACATCATTATAATTCAATGTAAAAAGGAGAAATCTAAACATCTTTAGCTGAATGGGCCCAATACGTGGAGGTACAGTGACTTGGACTCTTATGAGGAAGGAAAAAAAAAGATATATCTGATTAATTTGGCAAAAAAAAGAAACAATCTGGCACTTTGTATCACATTACACACAAAAAATAAGTCACAAAACTTCAGATATCTTTAAAATATGTGAAATGTTTTATTGTGGAAAAGACAGAACCTATTTAGATGTTTCAGGAACTTTGTGTTTGGTCTTTTCTTCAGTAAAACATTGTTAGCCTTACCCTGTAGAAAACTTGGAACCTCATCTGTCTCTGCATAATGATCTGTTATAGAGGGTTGCAGAATGCCAGAGTGCTTCTATTTTAGTATTTAATGTAAAGACTTCTCTTCCCAGCTAGAAAAGACCTTTGATTTCCTAATGAATATGTCAGACGATCTGAGAACTGGTGGGTGTGTTTGTAACCACTTGAGTTTACAAGTGGAACAATTCTGTTAGCCAAACTGGATGAAGGGGAGGTGAAAGACCTTCTTAATCCCCTCACACCTATTTCCACCAAGGAAGGAGAGTGAAAAACTAATTTCCTCATCTCGCCCCCTCCCCAGCCCCATGAAAAAAGATGGAGATAAAAAGGAAGAGAAAGATCAAAAGTCTCTCAAAAAGTATTATGCGCGGATGCTGAAAGCTTTTAAATACCTGGTTCTATGAGGCACACCAGAAATGTGTGACCGAGTAGGTAAGTGGCCACTGAATCTAGGCTACCCTCCTAAGTCATAGCTCATTTTTTCTACTCCTTATCTCGCACTATGGGGAAAACCTTCTCCCTTGGCATTTCCATTCTGGCTTTCCTTCCAAATGTCTCATCTCTCAGCATGTCTTTTTGGTTTAAGAACTCAAAACAACAGGAAAACCCTGCCCTGCTCGCTGTCCCTGACCACTTCCCTTCTGTTCCCATTTTGCCCTAAAATCAAGCAAAACTGTGTGTAGGATTAGCTTAAATTCAGTGATAGTGGAGTGAAACCTTAGCTCTATGAGGTATTAGTGTTGTCTTTTTTTTAAAAATGAATTCTTCAGCCTGATCTCTGTTGGGTTAAAAGAGTAATAATGCCTTGCACTGTGTCAGATTTGGGACAGCTATCTGCATCTTCCTTTTGATATTGTTGGGTATTTTTGCCTCAGCTTTTAGAAGCACGGATGTACTGCTATGAAAGCATAAGTTTCTCTGCTAGAATATTAACAAAAATGGACACCCCCCCAACTTCTTACGTAGAGAAGCGTATTTTTTCAACAAGCAGGAAAAAAAGTATCTCAGATGAAAATGTGAGTACTTCAGACCATCTAGGAATTGCATTTTATTTCTTCCCTCTCACTCTCCTCTCTATGGAGGAATCCTTTGACTTCGTTTTCCATCATGCACCTCAGGGCAAGTGAATGCAGTTTTGTTGTAGGGACCCTTTCTCACAGATCATCATGATACACAAAGACCAGAGGTTCTGCCTGATCTGCAGAGGAGGACGGGCACAGCTTGAGGCCCAATGGCGGCTCCGAGGAAGCACCATGCCTGTCTCAGACTGAAGTCTTAGTGTTTCTGTGCACTTGGTTCTTCAATTAAAAAAAAATTTCTCTGACAAACAGACCTAATTTAAATTTTAAAATCTAAATCCTAACTTTCAATGAAAAAGGGTTTAGGACAGAGTATTTTTTCTGCCCTATACATTTGGGAATACGCTTGTGATTGCAAGCCAGCTTTCTGCAGTGATGCACACTAGATCTGCCCTGCGGTGATGAACACCAGGATACCCACTTGAACATTTGACTTAGGGTTTTTTTTCTGACAAGTTAGGCCACGATACTAAATACTCTATTTTATGCCATCTGTGTTCTATCTGGGATGATAGATAACAGCTCTCCAGTATAAAGTGCGCCTTCACTTTCAGTCAACCTAAGGCTTCTGTGCCCCTGGATAGGAAGTCCTGCCTCCACTCCAGCCATTTATTCCCACTCCTTCCTTTCCTTTGCTTTCCCAGGGTATCAGTTTGTGATTCAACTGAAGTCATCCTGGAAAGAAGGATTCCTTTTTGATTGGAGCAGTGACTCTCCCAACACAAAAACATGTGGCTGAAGATGGACATAGGGGTGAAACTTCTGCATTAACAGTAGCACTGCCTTAGGTGAGCTTTAGCAGACTGCAGTGCTGCATGGTTAGGGCAATACAGGCAAATGATGCCTGATCGTCCCATATGACATCAGCATGTCAGTGTTTTGCACCAGTGTGTAGCTGTAATGTTGTTGAACTCCTTGTTCAACCTTTCTTCCCTTTTTGAGACTTTCTCCTTCCAACCCATGTGTGTTGTTTTAATAGGATGAAATAGGATTTAAGGGATTTGGACTGGTCTTCCGTGCTCACCTGACATATTTCCTGACATGTTTCCAAGCTCAATTCTACATTACACACTGCAGGAAAGTTTGTACACGAAGACTTAGTGTGAAACAGAGGCTCTTCAGGGGTTGTTATGAGAGAGTTCTGCAAGAACTATTGTCATTATCTGCAGCAAGATTGAAGACTCAAGGCAGCCTTTCTGTAGCGAACAAGAGATTTGTAAAAAATCCTGCATTTGAAAATGGTGTGCTATGTCTGGAAATGTTGAGATGTGGCTTCTACAAAAGTTTGAAAATCCAGACACTGTTTTTGATACGCTTTTAAGATTAGAAGTCCAAGAAGAGCACACACAAGATGAGACAACAGTGAAATATAAATCTAATTTTTACTTTTCAGATTCTAGAAGCGGTTGTAAAATGTTATTTCATAAGGAAAAAAAAATCATTAATCACTTTGGCATTACACAGACAGAATCTCCTCTGGAAAAAGCAGAGCTTATGTTAAACCTGGATGTGGGAGGATTGTATAGGTAAGGCTGATGCTCAGATACTGGGGTCGGTTCAGGAGCTTCCAGTGAGGCTGGTAACAAATCAGTGAAGATCAGAAAAGATCTATCCAAAGCAATTATATCCTAGCTATGCAAGGTAATTATAATTACACCAGAGGAAACGTCTCTGACAAAGCAATAATAACCAGGGAACAGAGTGTTGCCTGGCTGCCCATCTCCACAAAACAGAGCAGAAAGTGCAAATACTGTTGTCCACTTTTTGTGAGGACAGTGGGACAGCAAGAGGCAGGTCCTCACTGAGAAGGGGACAGAAAACAAAATGCGTGTGCTGTCCGACTGGAGCAAATCAGCCAGTGTTATGCCAAAACTGCTGAGTTTTAGTGCATTGTAGGAAACAACAGATTTTGAAGCTGCAGAGTCAGGGCTCTGGAGCGCTCATATTGCTTAGATGCTTTCAAGCTTTTCTTCAGTCATGAAAAGTAGTCATACACTTTTTTAAGGAAGGAAACCTGAAACTCAAGAGAATATTTTTGCAACAAGGAGTGATTGCATGTCAAATCCCCAGGCCCTCAGAGCACAGGGGGCCCTGCCTGTGTGTTTTAAAATATGTCCCTAAGATGGCTCTGATGTAACATGTTGTCTATAAAACCTAGACAGATCTTCCAGGAAGCCTGGCTGAAGAATCCCTGCAACACTGCAGGAATTCCTGGCACACTCCTGCGTGCCACAAACATCTCTCCACAAAGTGGCCCTTCAGCTTCCTGGTGGTCTAAAAGTTGGAGTTCTTCTCTTCTGAACTTACAAGGTTCACAGCCCTTCTACCTTGTGCTACTTTACAGCCATTAAACAGGACATCACTGGCTAAAAGTAAATAAATACGTTATAACTTAGAGAAAACGCAATTCTTAGCAGCTGCTCCAGAGTTGACTTGTTTTTTCTCCCAAGGGCTGGCTCCACCCTGGGAGCCCTCCTCTGCCTCTTCCCTACTGAAGTCTGGTTTGGGGTGTGCCCTAAAACTGTATAATAAAAACATGTATTATTGCTGTCAAATTCCTTGTGAACAAACAATAATAACAGCAGAGAATTTTAACTGTGCATTAGCAATGGGAGCTATTAGCAGAATTCAGCGACTGTTGAACTATTCAAGTGGCTTCACTATGTGCTGACCTGAATACATTTCTTTCTAGGGAATTAAAATTCTGCTGTAGAAATGCTGGCTTTCAAGTACCCCGCTTTACTGTGATTTTTACTTGAATGACCATGTATGTAATGTACAAATGAAACTAGAAATTAAGTCTTTATATAGCAGCCTTTGTAAAACCATTCAAAATAAATACTATATAATGTAAGTGTTAAGCATTTTCAGTTGAGGAATATTATCAGATCCACAGCTGAATGACTCTTGCAGAGAAGTTGTAATTATTTGGATTTATAATACCACATTTGGTTAGCCTGTTCTGCTGTTTCTTGTTGTTTGTTTTCCACTCATGTTAAGAATTTTGGTTTCCAGCAATATTGGCAGAAGTAAAAAAATCTTGAAAATTCCCATATGAATGGATGTTTCTAAGAAGAGCTGCAGTGGATACATTTCCATGGCCATGATGAAACATCTCTGAAGTCTCTGCTCCTGCGTATGGGTGTTTTATACATCTGGTCTATGAGGGGTAATTTTGCCATACGACTTGAGCAGTGTTTCTGATGCTAATGGTATTGGGTATTTTTTCTAAGTTACTAAAAATTGAAGAAGTGATACAGCAGCATTGCAGCTTGTAGTTCATCACTCTAAGCTAAGTGGTTAACTCACAGTCCTGTTGTTCACCAAGATAAACCTAAAAATGTGTTTACTGAAGTTACAGAAGTCCAAAGACCAGCTAAAAATTCCCAATATTTACCTTAAAATCACAGATTAATCCTATTTTTGCTTGACCTATGAATATTTGAGTGCTTGAGGTTGACAATACAGCCTAAGTGACTAGCTTCTCACCACAGGGATTGAAGAGGGAGTAGCTGGGGACACACACTAAGCCAATAATAGTTTGGAAATGAACCATGATTTAAGATACAATTGCATCAAGGATTCTGCATATAGGGGCTGCTGAGATTGGGAAGCATTTTTTTCTCTCTGAGGAGGAATGTCTCCCAGGGTTTCCCTGGGCCAATGTGGCTCTGTGAGCCCTTGAATATTAGGGTAGAGAGCTGGGGACAGCAGCACTGAGTACCTTTCTGTCCTGTGTGATTTGAACTTGGTCAGTGTCTGAAGCATTTCTTAGTTCTCTATAATAACAATGACAGCAATGACAGAAATTTCTCCCTTAGTAATTTCTGAAGAATGAAAGACATTTCTGTCTTTTGCTTATGCACAGTGATAATTTTTTTTCATTTCTTAAGATATTCCTCTTTGTATTATTATTTTGATTAATGAGTGACAGATGGTGGTAGATACATCTACTATGGAGATTAATAACATCATTAATAGTTTTTAGAACAATGACACTTTTGCATTCAAAATAGTTTATTATGTTAATGTGCCATGTTATGTTTCTTTCACTGTTGTGTTCCGCTTTTCTTTCCCTTTATCTCTCAGTGTTTTTCATGACCTGTGAATTGCCCTAAGTAAGGCTTTGGTCTTGCAAATATGTGCAGACTGTTTACCTACCACGAGCCATCCTCTTGCATGCAATAAGACTGTTATTGCATGCAGAAATACTTGCCCATTGCAAGAAATAATTTGCTGATTAATTTAGATTTGCCTTGGGGAAAGAACAGTGTCTCACTATGTGTTTACAAGGTGACCAGTGCAGCTGGATCCAGCTCCTGATTCTGTGTAGTAGCTATGTATGCACAAGATTGAACTAATAATAGTATACTAATGATAAAATATATACTAATGACAAAATATTTACCTATCCACTCAATAGATAGATATTCCGAAGTACAATTTTTTATTAAGAACAGTTTTATGTAATCATGGAATATGCCTGATGTTTGCATGAACAATATTAAGCATTAGCATATATCAAATAAATACTTAAATTGGCCATTAAAATCAAAGGTATAGATTCTTCTGAGGGACTTTAGATAGGCCTGATTCATTGTGACTAAGACTCACAGAAAGTTTTCACCACAGCTTTCCTTTTCTGGTGAATATACAAGGTTTTCTTTGCCTCTTTTTCTAAGGTTCACCATTTCCACTTTTGATTGCTCATCTCTGACATACTGTCCCTGAACAGTTTTCTGTTCACAAGTTCCCTTATCTTTCTTTTCTCTTTGCATTGCAACTGGTGACACCCACAGGGGAAGACCATTATCAGCTAGAAGTTTGAGAAAGGTGTGTATGTGCTTGGTGCATTTATGCTGGCTAACAGAGGAACTGAAACGATGCATAAGCAGTCCGGGAGGTTCCTGGAATGCGTTGATAATAACTTCCTTCTCCAAGTGATAGAGGAGCCAACAAGGAGAGGTGCTATGCCGGACCTTGTTCTCACCAGCAAGGAGAGGCTGGTGGGGAATGTGAAGCTCAGGGGCAGCCTTAGCTGCAGCGACCATGAAATGGTGGAATTCAAGATCCTTAGGGCACCAAGGAGGGTGCACAGCAAGCTCGCTACCCCAGACTGCAGGAGAGCAGACTTTGGCCTCTTCAGGGATCTGCTTGGTAGAGTACCATGGGATAAAGCCCTGGAGGGAAGAGGGGCCCAAGAAAGCTAGTTAATATTCAAGGATCACCTCCTCCAAGCTCAGGAGCGATGAATCCCAACAAAGAGGAAGTCAGGCAAAAACACCAGGAAGCCTGCATGGATCAACAAGGAGCTCCTGGACAAACTCAAACAAAAAAAGGAAGCCTACAGAGGGTGGAAGCAAGGACAGGGAGGAATACAGAGAAATTGTCCAAGCAGCCAGGGGTCAGGTTAGGAAAGCTAAAGCCCTGATAGAATTAAATCTGGCCAGAGACGTCAAGGGNTTGAATATTAGGGTAGAGAGCTGGGGACAGCAGCACTGAGTACCTTTCTGTCCTGTGTGATTTGAACTTGGTCAGTGTCTGAAGCATTTCTTAGTTCTCTATAATAACAATGACAGCAATGACAGAAATTTCTCCCTTAGTAATTTCTGAAGAATGAAAGACATTTCTGTCTTTTGCTTATGCACAGTGATAATTTTTTTTCATTTCTTAAGATATTCCTCTTTGTATTATTATTTTGATTAATGAGTGACAGATGGTGGTAGATACATCTACTATGGAGATTAATAACATCATTAATAGTTTTTAGAACAATGACACTTTTGCATTCAAAATAGTTTATTATGTTAATGTGCCATGTTATGTTTCTTTCACTGTTGTGTTCCGCTTTTCTTTCCCTTTATCTCTCAGTGTTTTTCATGACCTGTGAATTGCCCTAAGTAAGGCTTTGGTCTTGCAAATATGTGCAGACTGTTTACCTACCACGAGCCATCCTCTTGCATGCAATAAGACTGTTATTGCATGCAGAAATACTTGCCCATTGCAAGAAATAATTTGCTGATTAATTTAGATTTGCCTTGGGGAAAGAACAGTGTCTCACTATGTGTTTACAAGGTGACCAGTGCAGCTGGATCCAGCTCCTGATTCTGTGTAGTAGCTATGTATGCACAAGATTGAACTAATAATAGTATACTAATGATAAAATATATACTAATGACAAAATATTTACCTATCCACTCAATAGATAGATATTCCGAAGTACAATTTTTTATTAAGAACAGTTTTATGTAATCATGGAATATGCCTGATGTTTGCATGAACAATATTAAGCATTAGCATATATCAAATAAATACTTAAATTGGCCATTAAAATCAAAGGTATAGATTCTTCTGAGGGACTTTAGATAGGCCTGATTCATTGTGACTAAGACTCACAGAAAGTTTTCACCACAGCTTTCCTTTTCTGGTGAATATACAAGGTTTTCTTTGCCTCTTTTTCTAAGGTTCACCATTTCCACTTTTGATTGCTCATCTCTGACATACTGTCCCTGAACAGTTTTCTGTTCACAAGTTCCCTTATCTTTCTTTTCTCTTTGCATTGCAACTGGTGACACCCACAGGGGAAGACCATTATCAGCTAGAAGTTTGAGAAAGGTGTGTATGTGCTTGGTGCATTTATGCTGGCTAACAGAGGAACTGAAACGATGCATAAGCAGTCCGGGAGGTTCCTGGAATGCGTTGATAATAACTTCCTTCTCCAAGTGATAGAGGAGCCAACAAGGAGAGGTGCTATGCCGGACCTTGTTCTCACCAGCAAGGAGAGGCTGGTGGGGAATGTGAAGCTCAGGGGCAGCCTTAGCTGCAGCGACCATGAAATGGTGGAATTCAAGATCCTTAGGGCACCAAGGAGGGTGCACAGCAAGCTCGCTACCCCAGACTGCAGGAGAGCAGACTTTGGCCTCTTCAGGGATCTGCTTGGTAGAGTACCATGGGATAAAGCCCTGGAGGGAAGAGGGGCCCAAGAAAGCTAGTTAATATTCAAGGATCACCTCCTCCAAGCTCAGGAGCGATGAATCCCAACAAAGAGGAAGTCAGGCAAAAACACCAGGAAGCCTGCATGGATCAACAAGGAGCTCCTGGACAAACTCAAACAAAAAAAGGAAGCCTACAGAGGGTGGAAGCAAGGACAGGGAGGAATACAGAGAAATTGTCCAAGCAGCCAGGGGTCAGGTTAGGAAAGCTAAAGCCCTGATAGAATTAAATCTGGCCAGAGACGTCAAGGGCAACAACAAAAGCTTCTATAGGTACGTTGGTGATAAACAGAAGAAAAGGGAAAATGTGGGCTCTCTCCAGAAGGAAACAGAAGACCTGGTTACCTGCGATATGGAGGAGGCTGAGGTACTCAATGACTTTTTTGCCTCAGCCTTCACCAGCAAGTGCTCAAGCCCCACTGCCCAAGTCGCAGAAGGCAAAGGCAGGGACTGGGAGAATGAAGAACAGCCCACTGTAGGAGAAGATCAAGTTCGAGACCATCTAAGGAACCTGAAGGTGCACAAGTCCATGGGACCTGATGAGATGCATCTGCGGTTCTGAGGGAACTGGCGGATGAAGTTGCTAAGCCACTGTCCATCATATTTGAGAAATTGTGGCAGTCCAGTGAAGTTCCCACTGACTGGAAAAGGAGAAACATAACCCCCATTTTTAAAAAAGGAAAAAAGGAAAACCCAGGGAACTACAGGCCAGTCCATCTCACCTCTGTGCCCAGCAAGATCATGGAGCAGATCGTCCTGGCAACTATGCTAAGGTACATGGAAAATAAGGAGGTGATTGGTGACAGCCAACAGGGCTTCACTAAGGGCAAATTGTGCCTGACAAATTTGGTGCCTTCTATGATGGGGTTACAGCATTGGTGGATAAGGGAAGAGCAACTGACATCATCTTCCTGTACTTGTGCAAAGTTTTTGACACTGTCCCGCATGACATACTTGTCTCTAAATTGGAAAGACATGGATTTGACAGATGGACCACTTGGTGGATAAAGAATTGGCTGGATGGTCGCACTTAAAGAATTGCGGTCAATGGCTTGATGTCCAAGTGGAGACCAGTGATGAGTGGCATTCCTCAGGGGTCGGTATTGGGACCGGTCCTGTTTAACATCTTTGTTGGCAACATGGACAGTGGGATTGAGTGCACCCTCAGCAAGCTTGCCGATGACACCAAGTTGTGTGGTGCAGTCAACGTGCTGGAGGGAAGGGATGCCATCCAGAGGGACCTGGACAGGCTTGAGAGGTGCGAACCTCATGAAGTTCAACAAGGCCAAGTGCAAGGTCCTGCAGATGGGTCGGGGCAATCCCAAGCACAAATACAGGCTGGGTGGAGAATGGGTTGAGAGCAGCCCTGAGGAGAAGGACCTGGGGGTGTTGGTTGATGAGAAGCTCAACATGACCTGACAATGTGCACTTGCAGGCCAGAAAGGCAACTGTATCCTGGGCTGCATCAAAAGAAGCATGGCCAGCAGGTCGAGGGAGGTGATTCTGCCCCTCTACTCTGCTCTCGTGAGACCCTACCTGGAGTCCAGCTCTGGGGCCCCCTACATAAGAAGGACATGGACCTGTTGGAGCGAGTCCAGAGGAGGGCCACAAAGATGATCAGAAGGCTGGAACACCTCTCCTATGAAGACAGGCTGAGAGAGTTGGGGTTGTTCAGCCTGGAGAAGAGAAGGCTGCGGGGAGACCTTATAGCAGCCTTCCAGTACTTGAAGGGGGCCTACAAGAAAGCTGGAGAGGGGCTTTTTACAAGGGCATGTAGTTATAGGACAAGGTGTAAAGGTTTTAAACTGAAAGAGGGTAGATTTAGATATTAGGAAGAAATTCTTTACTATGAGGGTGGTGAGGCACTGGAACAGGCTGCCCAGAGAAATTGTGCCCCATCCCTGGAAGTGTTCAAGGCCAGGTTGGATGGGTCTTCAAGCAACCTGGTCTAGTGGAAGGTGTCCTTGCCCATGGCAGGGTGGTTGGAACTAGATGGTCTTTAAGGTCCCTTCCAATCCAAACCATAGAATGATTCTATGTCCTTTGATGCCTTATCTTTTCCACAGCCCTGAAGAAAAAAAGTGCTCCTTCTGCTTCTTGAAGCTATGTAACGTATATCATGTACTTTGAAGGAGGAACTATCTCTGCACATCTATGTTCCCCATGCATGCTATGTATGCTACAGCTTTGCTTTGGTGTAGGTAGTCTGGCAGAACAGTCCATGTGGCACATGCCAACCGCGGATGTTATCCGTCAGCTGAGTTATAGCACACCTCTGAGAAATATAAAATCAACTGGCGAAGAAAGCTTTTCTGCATGTGGACTTCTATATTTCCACCTGGGAAGTCTGTGTACATGTACTGTGTGGTACGTGCATGCTGGGCACACTGTCCTATATGGAACTACTGCACATCTGCCACATGGTCGACCTGCCTGTGGACAGTGGCCACCTATCCAAACAGAAGGCTTATTAAAGTAGATTAAGCAGTAGATTAAAACTACTGCTTTTACAGGTCTCATTGACATCCAGAAATTGTGGGCATGTGGTCAAATTCTGTTTTTTCAATCTAGGCAAACATCCCATGCAGAATAAGGGGACATCTCAGGACATAAGGCTGCCCTGCTTCTTTGTACCCACACTAGGGTAGGTTTTGTAGGCACAGCAAAAGCAGGTAATGGTGACACAACTAATCCATATTTGGAACCGATATAACTAACAGCAACAGAACTTTGGTGCACAGATCTGCCTTCAGTTCTGTAATTAAATGGAAACCAATCAATCAATCAACCGAACATGGAGGTGCCCATGAACATGTCTAAATTTCCTAAGACACATTTTTTTTCAGCGTTGCTGCCCTGTGGAGTGGGTTGCGGGAGGGAGGGATAAGAATGATTCAAGATACATTTCCCTCGTGTTTATTTTGGGTGGGTGTGACTCAGAGGGCGAGCACAGGTGATGCAGCTAGTGTCTGCTCAGTCAGATCTGGAAATAACCATTGTTATTTGCTTGAACGATGGCAGCCTGCCCCTCCCTGTCATGGATTAGCACTCCACTGTGCTGGCTGCTACACAAATACCAAACAAAGAGATGTTCCTTGCCCCAAGAGCTTCTCCTGCAAATAAATAGCAGATAGGTGTCAGTTATCTCTCTTATGATTGAAAGCAATTCCACCCTTTGCCAGCTCTCTCCCCTCACACATTTGCTGGGGCCTCCATGGAATTACATACACTAGATTTTTGGAAAATGCTCTAAGCATGCAAAGTGGCTAAATAAATGAATTTCTTTGCAGCCAGCTCATCTCGGCTGCAAAAAACCCTTTGAAAACGTTCGGCAAGGCTGCAGACCAAGTGCTGCACACAGATACAGGCACCCAGTTCATCTTCTCTGGGAGCTGTGGGTGTGAGCAGCAGTTCATGGCACTTCCTGAAGGATTTCAAGGGGGAATATAACAAACAGTCCAAGTATTCATACCAAGAGCTTTGTTTTCAGTTTCACTGCAATAACAATTAGCAGCCAGTTGGCTTTTGGCCATTGAAAATTATATAGCCAACTGGCAAAAAGTATCATTTTTTCCTGGCTTTATGCTTGCAAGCTGGGTGGCATAGGAGGATTTTGTAAGTGTATATAACACTAACCTCTGCAGAATAATGCACTAACTAGTCAAAAGTCCTTTCTTTGCACAGCCAAAGGCTAATTGCCAACCAGCTTCATTGACCTTCATCAGCACTGATCTTTGTTAAACAGTGACATTTGCCAGCGCTTAGGCTTTGTCTTCCTCTTTTTGTCTGTTTCTGTCATGTTCACTTACTTTCTCTCTTCTAACATTTTTTTTTTCCACATGTATGCACAAAACCCTTCCTGGTTTGAGAAAAAGGTTGCAGATAGCTACAAACCTCCAGCACCATGGCACATTTTAACAGCTGAGCGGGATCTGTTCATGCTACTCATTGGTGGGTGGTCCAGGAGATACACAGATAACTCACTGGACCCCACAGCAGTCCTGTACTGACTACCTAGAGCTGAAAAGTGCCCACAGCTGGGTATTTCCACCCCTGTGACTACCAGGTCCCCAGAGAAGACACTTCGATTGCAGGTGCCTCCTTTTGCAGTTGTACCTGTTTGCCCAGATTTCTCCACTCCCCAAGGCCAAGCTGCCTCATTAGCAAGCTGGCAGGTTTCAATCCATCGTCCTCAGTTCCAGCCTGAAAGCTGAAAACACATAACAAGCAAATAGTGGTTTACGGCATTATAATTGCAAATATTTCTGCTTTGTTTTCTTCTCAAGGAAGAGAGGTTTGGAATGAAAGGAGAGCAGAGGCTTGCCAACACGTGAAGTTTTATGGGCTTATGTCCCAAAATTATAGGATCTAAGTCAGTCAGTTAGCACTACATCAGTGCTTTGAATGCTGCTTAAAACCAAAGGAATTTTTAAATAGAAAAGAATTGGTTTCTTTAGTAAATAACTAGTACTAGAATAGATAATATAAAAATTACTGTAATTAACATCCCTGTAAAATGAAGAAGTGACAGAAATGAAAATGGTATGATATCCATACCTTAGTAGAAGTGTGATCATTTGTATATGATTCTAAAAGTTCAGTCAAAGATTTGTTAAGTCAAACACTTGAAAATGAAGAAAGTCAGTTTACCCATGACCTTGTAAAATATTCTCTAACTTTTTCTATTCACTTACCTGTGAAGATAATAGCTTGGAACTAGTTTCAGCAGTCCCCAAGGCAGACTGAGTTGTCAGCTCCCCTGCTTTTGTCCTAATCTTCTTTTTTCCTTTGAATTTCCCAGCTCACGTATTCAAGCACCGTGGGAGAACTTCAGCTGTCCTTTTTTTTCCCTCCTATTAAATATGGACAAAATCTTTGGAGTTTGATCCCAAAAGTTTTAAGAAAAACTTTAAAATGTCCAAGTTCATTATTTCAAACCATCTTCTTACTTATAAGGCAGTTTTTTGAGGCACAGCTTATACCTTTTTAAGATTAAATATCATCTTAAGCACTAGCAAAATTAGGTACTAAATCCAGTGGGCACGATGTAGGCACCAAAATAAAAGTGCTGATTCTTCACACTGATTTTTCAGTGTGGTGAGAATTTGTAACTTCCATTAACTCAGTAAGCTTATAAAGGAAGCCTGAAGCTATGTTTTCATTTTAATGGAATACAGGTTGGTATCTTGATATAGCAAGGCTCATTAAATCTGTTTAATACTGAGAGTTTTTTAGTACTGAGATATCAAGATAGCTAACTGGAGAGTAGTAACCTTGTGAAAATAGACCTAATATTTGCAGCAAGGGCATATATGGTAAGGTCAAGATGGGAACTCAAATCCCCTGAGGCACTAAACAAGGCTGCTTGCCATCAATTCAAGCTAAAAATGCTATGCTTTTGTCACCAGCCCATGAGATGAAGCTTTGCAAACTGCCAAGTCAAATCTTTCCAAACAAGCAACAGGTTAAGTTCAGAGGAACAGAAATTATCTTTATTTTAAATGTCTGATAACTTCAATAACCTCAGAATAACTCAGCTGGCATTCTGGGATCACTTTTCTGCAAGGGGAAAAGTTGCAAACAATATAAATTAAAAGTGGTAAAAATATTTATTGGCAACCTAAGTTTTTAGGAGCACAATTTTATATGTCTCTGTTTGCATAGCTTCAGCATAAATGGGGTAATATTAATACCACAAGAAGGTCTGTTTACATGCTGCTCCAAGAATTTTCTTGCAAAGGAAAAAACCCTTGCCTTTGCCATTATTCTTTATGACCACAAATCCTGGTTAGATTAAAAAATTTAAGCCTCTTTTTATGTTTATATGATTCTATTTTTTTGATCATGGAAAGAACATCTGATAAAGCTGTTTATTAGGATATTTGCATAACTATTTTTTGTCTATAAAGGACATCCTACCTGAGCTTGCTTTGCTGTGGAGGAACAGCACTTACCACGTGTTACTGTGCTCACAGTGCAGTTGTACTGCTCCTCTCAGCACAAAAGAGATGGAGATGTCTCTTGTTCCGACACAAACATTTGTGTCCACAAGCATTTGTCCCTGACTAGCTAGGAACAGTCTATACTGCCACAAAAGAAGCTCAAAGACCAATGAAGTAATTTCTTTGGGTTCCCAGCAGCCCCAGTTCCTTCACTTACACTAAAAGTGTTGTGCATGCAGTTGTATTCCTGTACGAGCCTTTCCATGTGCAAAGGCCACCCATCCGGTGATCCTTGTTCTACCACGGACACTCCCTGTCTTGCATCTTTGTCCCAGCATCCAGTTTTCACCAATAGAGTTCATGTCTTCAGCCAGTCCCATGGCCTCGCAGAGCCCAGCACCCACCGTGCCACTGCCACCTCTTACAAGTCTAACGCAGCGGTTTCTTGCACTAAGGCTGTTTCCAATTCCACCTCTTCAGCAACACCCAAGTTCAAACTAATTGGAAAGCAAAGCAGAGTCATCTGCAAAACTTTTATTGAGAGCTCTCCTTTGTGTGCAGGACCACTATACAAAAATGTATAACAAAGCAGGGCTGCTGGGTCAGGAAACAGGGTTTTCTTCCCTCTGCTTCAGTGTCTGTTCAGAAGTTGAAAGGATGGAAGAAGACAACTTAGTGGTTCTTCTAATAGGCATGGTATTATCGCCTCCCACAACTGCTGCCCAGTTTCCCCACATAAGGTTCTCTCTACTTAGATGGAAAATAAAAATGGTTCGATTTTGCAAACCCACTTCTCTCACTGATGCATCTAAGCAAGTTTATTGCAGAGCTAATAGCTACACACAAACCTGCTACACTGACTGCTTTCAAACTTTTCCCTTGCCCATTTCACTGACACTAGGGAAAGAATCTTTCTTCAGCATACACAATCATGCAACCTGAAAATAAAACTGTTGAGTTAAAAGAGGTTAGTACATATTTAGGATAAAAGGTTGTGACAGACCTAGGAGAGAGAAGACAGAGAGAACAACTGAGGACAGGAAGAAAAAAGTGGGGTGAATGCAGAAAGGAAGAACAGAAGCTTATGTAGCTGGAGAAAATCTGGAGTGGAGAGGATACAATACCAGCGGCTGAGAAACATCAGCTGAGAAAGTCTTTGGAGAAAATGTCTTTGAGATCAGCCTTGCTTTGTGTTCATACAGGGTGTCTACAGCTTCAGCTAGATTGCAGTATGGCCCTTGTGCAGGTGGAAGCAGAGAAGGAAAAGATGAGAAACTGGGACTGTATTGTCAGAGTAGATCTGCCATGAAGTGCCAGCCAACCCCAAATCCAGCACTCCTTGTCCTCAATGTCTCATGGTGAGCTCAGGAAGAAACACAAATGGCCTAGATACTTTCTTGGCTTTTAGAGTCCCTGTGTTATTGAAATAAGGACAGAGAAAGGGGCGTTAGTTAAGAAACCAAAAAAACTCAGCTGGCTGGAATCTTGTAAGCAATGCTGCTTGTTGGAGGAGATGAGATTTATAAATGGCCGAGATTTCTGAGGATCTTGGGAGTAATTTAGCCTGTGGGTGGAGGGCTGATGCTTTGCTTATGGTCCTCCTTGGCTGTGTCATGGTCAAGAAGCGCGATGCTGGATTTTTCTGAGCAGTGAGGCCAGCACTGCCCAGGGTCGGGCTGATGGAAACAGGGCAATGGTGTTACCCTCCCACATGCAGATGTCTGGGAGGGGAGGTGGTAGGAAGCTGAAGCCTCTGAACCACAGGATGATGAAAAGCCGCAAGCTATGTCTGAATTGGCTGTCAGGACATTTGCTGGTGAGAATAGAGCCCAGGTGTTCAAGAAATCATGCTGTATGTCTATCTAGCTGTTTCTGTGTTATATCAGCCATTTAATTAACTTCATTTTTAAGTTTTTTAGTTGTGAGATTGCACAGCAAAGGGTGGCATAGGAAGGATTATAGTTTTGACCAGTGAAATTAACCTGTCATTACTCATACCCAAATAAACCATGGTGTTTTCTACTGGTCACAAAAAGAGATATATCTATGTTACAGTTAGTTTAGGCTTGTCTTAATGTGATCTGCATGTTTTTTTCTTAGCATTTAGGAAGAAAAAGTAACCATGTTTTGCTTTGGTCAAGATAAATCAATGGCCTTGAAATTTGGAAACAATATATATTCGACCACACAAACTAATAAGGCACCAGTGTTTTAGCAGACATTATAAAACATAAAATTAGATGGAAAATTGCCTTAAGCCCCTGTAAATTAAAATTGCTCTTTTTATAGCAAAAATGAGCCTTATATAGCAACAAACAATTTTGTGATCTTCATTTAACTAGCAAATTTCATATGGCAAACAGTATTTATTCATCCTGCTCCAGTGACCTAACCAGCAATTTACAATGTGATGCCTTGCATATTTTCACAGCATTGTAAAAAAATGAGGTACTGTAGATTTATTTGATCCCTGTTGAAAAATTATTTTTTTACCTCCTCCTAACCAGTGTAAACTGGAAATTGTTCTTAATGTAATTCTCTTACTTACCATCCACTCATTAATCAGGAAACTAATTAGAGCCAGTTTGCTTACTCTAATTTGAAAAAGTGAAAGTAACATATGTTGACAGTTAATTTGGATATTTTTTGTTAACAAGCACACAAGTTTTTATAATGAAATAGTATTTGATACTGATACAGAAGAACATGGACTAATAAATTGCAACAGGCTGGGAAAATGCAGTATGTTAATCACTATGGGAATAATAACATAGATCATTTAGTACTCTAGTTTTTCTGTTGATGATTTTCCATTTTAGCTATTTTTATACGGTATTATGGTGACTTGATTTGGAACTTCTCAAACACACGTCAATACAAGTTTTCAGCATTTTGCGAGTTTGTACAAGCCCAGTGCAATTTCTGAGACCAAGTTACAAGAAAAATATTATGCATCTAGGCTCCATTTCAAAAACTTCTGTTGTCTTGGCTTTTTAAAAATGTCAGTATGCATAAAAGGGTGCCAGCTGACAGCCTGCAAGGCTCTCGGTTAAAGCTCGATCTGAAGCCCACCCAGATCATTCGCAGTCTTTGCTCTGAGCTGCTTTGTCACTGGGGCAGATGACTGGCAGCAGCCGCACGAGCATCCCCATCTGAGCCACCTGTGAGCTGGAGACTGACCTTTACCCAGCTGGGTGGGAGTTTGGTTGTAGTGCAGGTGTCCTGAGATGTGCAATGTGCAATTTACTAGATGAGTCTAGTAAATGCAAGTGACAACAGCAGCAGTGACTTCACCCAGAGAAACCAGTAATCCCTCCAGAGATCTCAAGATCTGAATTACGCACTCCATGCATGGTGCCCTGCCGATGCCCACATGCTTTAACTGCACCCAGACAGAAAACATAAACCAATACAGTATGGAAAGAAATATTTAGCTCTTCAAATTGCCTTTTAGCACAAATTCTGTGTTCCTTGTATCTCCGTTTTGAATCACTATGTTACAATGTCAAGTGATAGAGCTGGAAAAGCAGAGACGCTCTTGAGTGCATCAGCTTCTCAGCTGCTCTAATAATGGTTATTACCTTTCCCGAAAACGCATTGCTTACAACCTTAGACCATCACAGCTGCTGTGCTGATTGTTGGTATGATTTATTTTGAAGAAAAAATGTAAAAATATAAAATCTCTAAGGTCAACTTCTATTTGAAGAAGACATTAAATTGTCTTTTCATCTTAGAAGACTACTTTTTCAATGCAGAGTGTTCCAGTTATTTACACTGAAGTTACTGCTCTCTGTTGACCTTATGTGAAGAGAGAGGTCCCACCCCAGGTGTGGACACTGAGCGGAGCTATTGCCCTCTGTTACAACTGCTCTGTGCTCACCTGGGTGTGAGAGTAGGGTGAATGGAGGCAGGTCCTGCGGTTTGAAGTACTTCTCCAAGCTGAGCTGGCCTTTGGACTCCTGCCCATGACATGCAGGGTAACATGCATGTGGAGGGGATCTCCACGGCCAGGCTCACTCCTCTCATGTGCCTAATACTCATGTTCTCCACTCTGACACACTGCAGAAGTGATGCTAGCCATGGGTCCCACTGAAGTAAGAAAGACAGATGGAACAAAAGTTCTCCACATAAGTATTTTCCAAGGAACAAAGGAAGTTTTTTATGAAGAAAACCATCCCATCTCCCAGAAGAATGCAAGTGCTTTAAGGTTTTGTTTTTAAATGAATGGCTGAACAGAGACATCTCAGACACCCCCACATCGAATGTGGGATGGCTAATGTGTTCGTGGCAGTCTCTTCCGCCTGGACTTGATGTGAAGAGTAAGAGGAATAAGGACATGGAGGAATGACCTCAGGGGCTCTCACACTGTGGGCATCACACCCCATACTGCCTAGCAGGCAGGTGGAGGGGAGTAAAAAATTTGGACTGACTGGAGCAAGAGGCTAAGCTGTTCCCAAGGTAATAAGGCAATTTGGGCTCCTCCTTGAACAAAGCAGCTGAGCTGCTGCTCACATTGAGCCCTTTCAGCCCTATCCAGGAGACATGTGTGGACTAACAGGCTGGGAATTGGGGCAGCTCGTTAAAAATACATAGCTCCATCTCACTGTATGTTAAAAAAACGGGGCCATACTAGTCCACCTGATGAACTAGGCCCAGGCTAACACATGAGGTGGAGGTATCAATGCGTTACCAAATTAATCATGGGATTAATTATTCAGCACAGGTACTGAATAGTGCCAGTGCATTACCAAGTTAAATTATAAAAACGTGGTGTGGTTTACATGTCCAGCTTTCAGAAAGTGGTCCTTCAACAGCAGACCTGGCAAGGTGATGTGCTGCTACACGAATGGTCTTGCTGTTACTACAGGTTATGTGGGGTGAGCTACCAGGAGAGAGTGAGCCAGGCACCGAGGATCTGTTGAGAACAGTTCATTAAAATCCTTGAGGATCCTTGGATTTCTTGCCACATGGTCTTGGCTAGATTTGATACAGGGCTTTCCCCAGCTTTCAAGATTTGGGGAAGAGAGGAAATACTATAACTACAAACATTTGTATATATAGCTATAGGTATATAATTTTTTTTTTCACTTTCACTGATATACATAAAATTTTCAAAGTTTTAATGGAAAAAATATTACAACCTCTTTATAAAAAAGGCTTAGGGAAACAAATAATATTAGCTCTAGCAGCAAACATTTGGGTCTTTATTGAAAACTACTTTCTGACGAGCTGATTTTATGCAATACTTGGTAAGCTAAAAATGTGAGACAAATTTCTATTGAAAATCCAAATTGTTTTGAGTAAAATGGAAGTTATCTTTTAAAAATACATTTTGCAAAAACTGGAAACTTGCACTTAAAGTTTATTTTAAAGCAACTGAAACATTTGAGTTTATCTTTTATCTTTGCTGCAAAACTCTTGGATGCTGTCTGGAGAAGGCCTTGAATTGGCAGAGAAATGCAGGAGGAAAAGGAAGAGAGACACTTCCTAGAGAAAGGAAGGAGAAAAAAAAATCTCTGAATCCAGACTGAAGACTTCATCAGAAAATTTATTTTTTTCCCCCTCATGTAGCATTTGAACAACTTTAATTTTGACAAACAGCCACTAGAGGTCAGCTGTGGTTTTAATTTAACAAAATTATTTCTATGTTCCATTCCACTTTATCCTATTTTTGTGTCTTTCTATTTTTTTTGATCAAAATTAAACTCACAAATAAAATAATTGCTGGACTTTGCTTTTGAAAATAAATCCGAGAACCTACCATATAATGGAAATGATAGTTAACAGGAAAATGTACTAGTCAAATGAGGTACTTCTACAGAAGTAGTTTTCAACATTATAGGTGAAAATCTTCATGGCTATATGGTACATTGATGTAACTATGTGATCAGCTGGCAGCTATTAGCATGGATCCATTCACTTCAAATAAATGACAGTAGTTCAAACTATAATATGCAACACTAGTTTACTCTCTGCCAAGCATTTAGGTCTGTTTGTAAGTGGTCTGAATCTGTGACAAATTTTCAAATTTCAAATCTTTACTTTCTTACTTTAATTTTGTTTTATTTTAGATTTGATGTTTTGAATAGCCAGGGCATGTCTGAGTTTTTTAGGGCTTTCAGTTCAAATGAGATAAACTCATACCCTCTCCTGCATTTCAAAGTCCAAGTGATTTCTTAACTGTTCCACTTGAATCCACAAACTGCCCACACTTTTTCCTCTGCAAAGTCTCCCTTGCATTCAAAAAGACTTGCAACTCCTCTCTTCCTGAACTCAGGTCAGGTGAACTCCTGAACTCTCTTACTGAAATCAGGTCAGTATTGGGACGCTGGAGTGCTACCTAGGTGGTTTTCTCCATTATTGCTTCTAAAGATTTATCCTTTTAACTGTCCATTCTAAAATAATTTTTGAGTGTGTTTATGGCAGGGAAGCAAGTTAGGAGTTTCTGATGAGCTGGCAGTCTTTTCAAAGGGTGGAAATACTGGCTCCTCTCTAGCTTTAAAATTTGGATTTTTACTTCAGTGCAGTATCAGAGTCACCACACTCTGTAAGATGCAGCACTACTGTAGCTGACAGTAGAATTTGGGCCAAACCCTGTAAAATAATTTTTCAATATAACATGCTTTAATCCTGAATTGTTTAGTCTTAACCACAGCAACACAATGACTCAGCAAGGATTTAATGGCTGCCCCCCTGGGAAAGGCATGTTAGCAGATACTGATTCGTTTATATTGGACACTGCTGTGAAACATCTTGCAGACAAAACTCAGATGAATTACTGTACTTAATATGGTTTATGTCATTTATTCATTGCTCAGATGCATTACTCTGAATCTGCTCCCTGGCAGTTTTCCCGGTTAACTGGCATGGCAGTTATTAGGGTACTGAGAAACATGTGCTTTCCTGCCTGCTCCGGTCAAAGGATTACCTGGGATTGCTGCCTTCATCCTCTGCTTTCCTATGCTGGATGACAGATCTGTGTTTTATGATGTACCCACTCAATATAATGGCTCAGAGGGATAAGTGTTCAGCAAGGCAAATATCTGTAACAGCACAGCAAACGAAACAACAGCACCGTAGGAACTTTCCATTTTGGATGATTTAAGTGTGGAGTGTTGTGAAGAAGGTTTTGGTCCTCTCGGCTTGTACTACGCAGTATTTGACCGATGCAGATTTTCAATTGCTTCTGCTGTGCCAGTAGGCCAGTAGCATTTGCAGCTTTGCTTCAGCCTCTCTCTAATGTTTTACCGTCTTTTCTACTTTCAATTCCCATCTCTTGGCTGGGCTGGAAACCCAAGCACATGCACCATGCATTTTCACAGCGCTAGCTCTGAGCACAGGCAAAGCTTGTGGCTGCCTTGAAAGGAGCCCACCTGAAGAGGGCTTTCCTGAGCTAGGAATGGAGAGGAGAGTGGAAGAGAGTGCTCCTGTCCTGCTTCCCACCAGCTGTGTTTGGTGGCAGGGCTGGCCAGCCAAGGAGCCGAAGTCAGCTCCCCAGAAGTGGGGGCAGAGCCACTGACCTGAGATTTTGGAGCAAAGCAAGCTCTCACTTGCCCTTGTTCAGTGAAGCAGGACTCTGTGCATGTTCTTTTTAGATTAAATTACTCCAATAACCCACTTGATTTATAGTCCCTTATTTCTTACCCTAATCGAAACTAATTTATGAAGCTTCAAATGCTGGCTCAGTGACTGGGAAAGGGGAAACACCAACACAACAATAATGATCATGAAATGAAAAGTTCATCAGTAGGAACAATCCTGCACCAGTGTTTTGAGCAAAATGTTCAATCTAAGAAGTGCAATTAAGAGTACAATTGATTTTATGTCTCAAAATCATGAAGGCAGAACAAAAAGAAAAGGCCTGGGAAAGAAGGGGAAAGAAAATGAATCATTCGAGTCCCTGCCTTCTCTGTGCTCTTGTGTGCAATGCTGCATCCAAAGACAAGACACTAAACTAGATCCAAGATCTTTTAACTCTTTTAGGATATTATTTTTGTAACAAAAATTCAGGCTTGAGGCTGCAGTGGTGCTTCAAGTATGTATGTAACATGCTTTCCAGCCACATCCCTGGGATTCGTACTGAGTCTTGAGAAGAAATGGGACTCTGTTCACTCCAGACATATAGTAAATGGTATCATAAAATCATATGACAAGTAGTGTGTCATTGCCATATGGTCAGCAGCAGCGTCACCTGATAAAAGCTCATGGGCTAGGTTGTCTCTAGCCTTGGTTAGAGAATGTCCGATCAAAGGGATGCTGGTACAATCATGCCAGTACCACTGCAGCAAGGGTTGGAAAAGTGCAAGCCGGAGGAAAAAGAAAAATATAGATAGTCCTTACTTGACAAATTTGATAGAACCTACAGCATAATCCATTGTAGCAAATGCTTTTTTATCAACTCCTGTCTGACCTTTTCTGCCACTTTTTTCCAAGCTTCAAGGAGCTGAGCTTTCCCATGCCAGAACTGCTTTCCACTCATACTGTCCCCTCCACTCTCCTGCTCTGCTCTGACCTGCTTTCCCATTTCTTTTTGACACAGCTGTGATGCAAAGTGAAGGGTGTGTTGATTTACTTGTCTCCAGAACAATCACCCTGATGCTCATTATCAAAACAGATGTTTATCCTAGACCTGAAATGTCTTTCTTCTGCTTAATTATATCTCATGGCAGAGCCAGTATTGTACAGCAGCTCATCTTCAGGTGCACATTTTCAGCAGACTGATTAAGACACACTACATCTCCAAACTGTTTTCCTACCCAAGTGTTGAAGCAAAGCGAAGCAAAGCAGCTTGTTTAATGTCCCAGTGAACCTACCAAGGGCAGCTGGGATTTCTCTCAGTTCTCAGCTCTCCTTTCTTCATTCATTCACTTTTGCATTTTGTTTTGTTTTGAAGAGATGGTGATGGGAGCATTTCAAATACCTGGCACAGAGAGGGTGGAGTGAGTTTTGTGGAGAAGTTCAGAGAAACTGGGGACATTGGGAGCGCAACAGTTAATAGAACAGGATTAGGCTCCACAAATCCAGCTGTTTCATAAAACTGTTTGCAAGCAAAAATGATATCCTCATCACGTACTGTTACAGAGCGGGTGAAAGAAGAGCTTGTAGTGAACAATGGCTCATGCAGTATACTTAATACCCAAGAAAAAAACAGAAGTCTGTATTAAGACAGGTTGCAAGATAATGTCTCTCTGATGATTAGTGGCTGTTACAGTAATACAGATCAAGAGTCTGAACTCAAGTTTGAGAAACGACAGTGATCCCATTTTCTGACAGATAATTCAATTTAAGATGTCCTCATTTTTAAGACCTGACTACTAACTTAATGGAATTAATGTCTCGTGCTTTTCAGATTACGTATGTAGGATGAATTGTCCACAGGCAACTTTATTATTCTTTTCAGTGGAATAAAGATGAAAATCTCCAACTGAATGAATTCCTGATTACAAGCCATTTTTTTTCTCTCTCTCTGAACTGGAGCACAGAAGGGCCATTCAGACACTCTTGCTGTTAGTAATGGTTAGGCCATGCAGTCACAGAGCAGAAACCATCTCATCTGACGTTATCTTTTTTACTGAGGGTGACCAAGCACTGGCACAGGTTGCCCAGAGAGCATGTAGGGTCCCCATTTTTGGAGGTATGCAAAAGCTATGACACAGTCCTGGACAACCGGCTCTAGGTGGTCCTCCATGAGCAGGGGGTTGGAGACAATGACCTCCAGAGGTCCCCTCCAACCTCAGCCACTCTGTGATTCTTCTTCTGTGACACAGCTGACCTACAGTAGCTACAATTTAATAGGAAGCCGCTGCTCCTTCAAGGAGCAGTACCCAAAGGAAGAGAGGTCTGTAACCTCTCTTCTACCAGATAATCTTCCCCACTCTTCCTAAGGAGGTTCATTTATCTCTGCAGATCAGCCTCTCATTTCATCTTCCCTAATCATATGGGGCTAGACTCACACATTGTTCCAAAGGAAAAGACTTCCTTCATAAATAGTCAAATGTACAGTATATGAAGTACACTTTAAAACGGGTCTATTTTACTAAATACATCCTTTTTACTTGTGCTGACTATTTAAGGGGAATGAATATTTATAGGGTCACAGATTCTGTTGCCACAGCAGAGATGTTTAGTGTATAAAACCAGTTGCATCTGGGAGGATATTTGATAACTCTTCAGTCCCATCACCAAACATCTGCAGTTTCACCACTAGATAGCGGTATGTAGCAATGAATGCTGTTTCCAAAGATGGCTTGAAATAGCTGGGTAACTAAACGCATTGCATTCACCCAGACTCAGGGAGCAGTCAGGGGAGAAATGGCAGAAGGAGAAAGCAGAGAAAATGCTTCCTTATTCTTTTAAAATCTCAGCTGCTCTTCTCCTGTCACAGTTTTTGATTCATAAATGTTCAATTACCTGCACTTGCTGAAAAACCAAATGGTCTCAAAATCAAACCACAAGGTGAAGGTAAAACAAGGAGTCCTTTGTTCTCTGCTACCCGAGTGTGCACAGAGGGGTAGAAAGACTTTTCAGGGTACCTCAGGGTTTACCCCAAAGGATGCAGGAGAGTTAACACCAGATATGGTTTCCTACAACAGCTTAGTGAGGGAAAGGGGTGATGCTGGAGTTGGGAAAAATTACGAAGGCTGCCGGTGGTGGTGTTGGCCCTGCAGGCTGTGGCCATTGCCAGTGTTGCTACTGTCTTACACCATCATGTCCCTATGTCTGCTGTGTCCCTGCTTCGCTGCTTCCTCTATGATAATCCATGAAAATCTAGTCCCTAGTGGAGATAATGGAGTTGTTTTTTAGAGAAATAAAGTGATTTGCACCAGATGTGCAACTATCTTAATTTACAGGTGATTAATTCATCTCACCTTGGCTAGGGACCAGGTTAGATTGATTGGTGGAATTTATTTGTGTAGTGAAAATTGATCAGGGATTTGAATTCAAAACTAAAGCAGTCCAGCAAGAATTTCCAGGCAGGGTAACAACTAGTAAACACCAGGACTGTTGAATTGAAAAGTAGGTCTTAAATCTAAGGAGAAGGGGAGAAAGTGTGGCTGATTATATGCCTCTATAGAGGAAAAAAATCTTCTGTGTTTATTCTAAGTAATGCTCACAGGAAAAAATGAAGAACTGTTCATGTTTTTTAAGTCCTCCTCTTGCTGAGGATAACTACATACAATACCTGCAATTTTGTCCCTTGATGTCAACTTAAAAAAGAGTTATTAGAGTTGTTAACATATTTTTTCTTAAATGCTCTTTTGCTCTTCAGAAATTTATGGGTGCAGAGAGGTGTTGAAACTAGGAAGGAGCAAAAACCACGTAAGAACCGGGACGAAGTTGAGTTACAGCACTGCTTTGGAGGGTGTTGTGGTTTAACCCAGCAGGCAGCTAAACACCACACAGCCGTTCACTCCTCCTCCTCCCCAGTGGGATGGGGGCGAGAATAAAAAAAAAAGAAGTAAAATCTGTGGGCAGAGGTAAAGACAGTTTAATAGGACAGAAAAAGGAAGGGATGATAATAATGATAATAATAATAATAATAATAATAATAATAACAAACATCTTAATATACAAAACAAGTGATGCACAATGCAATTGCTCACCACCTGCTGACTGACGCCCAGCCAGTCCCCGTGCAGCGATCGCTGCCCCCCTGCCAATTCCCCCCAGTTTATATACTGAGCATGACGTCATATGGTATGGAACACCCCTTTGGCCAGTTTGGGTCAGCTGTCCTGGCTGTGCCCCCTCCCAGCTTCTTGTGCACCTGGCAGAGCATGGGAAGCTGAAAAGTCCTTGACTGGTGTAAGCACTACTTGGCAACAACTAAAACATCAGTGTGTTATCAGCATTCTTCTCATCCTAAATCCAAAACACAGCACTATGCCAGCTACTAGGAAGAAAATTAACTCTAACCCAGCTGAAACCAGGACAGAGGGGTAGTGACACTTTGCAATGAACATACCCAGATTTCCTGGGAGGGGGCCTTTTCACCTCACTGCCCTCCTGGGGGACCCTCTGTGCTGTTCCCATGTCCTCCCAGACACCCCAGTAACTGCAGCACATTCCCTTTCCTATTCCTCCCTGTCATCACGGCTATCCCTGGCAGCCCATGATGTGGCAAGGCTGGATGTGACACAGATCTTGTGTTACAGTTTTACATCTCCTGCTTGTCTGTCAGCGTGTCTTGAGATACTTATCACTGTAAGATGCCAGAGTGAATAACCCTGCTTGCTTACAGCACACATGAGTGCACTGACGGTATTATTTTCCCTTGCCACAGTGAGATCATCATGTCCATCATACTGAGACTGCACAAACACATTACTCCATTCTTTTTAATAAGATTTTAAATTATGGCTATAAGAAACGTTTTCTGCTTTTATCTCCCCTCACTTCAAGTGAAAAAGCTTTGGTGGAAAAGATGTATTTTTTTAGCACTTCCAGCAGATACTGCAGGATCCTCATTGGGTTTTTGGGTTCCAACTGTCTTGCCCATGTGGATTATATTATTAATTTCTATAAGTATCTGAAAACTTGGCAGTGAATTTAATATTTTCCTCAATGGAGATTTTGCAGACTTTGAAGGAGGGGACCATTGGGCTGCTCTGAGCTGGGCTTAGAACCACATCACAGTTTATGCTCTGTATCTCTGCATGAACATGTCAAAGCTGTTGCTAGATGCTATCTTAAAAGATGGCATTCATTGCCCTGGCCCGGGCAAGGTTTTGGCAATTCATCATGTAAAAGTCTTCCTTGTTGTTGCTTGCTCTTTGCAGGGTGAGGGAGGACAAACAAGCTGCTTCTCAAAAGGCACAATAGGGGTGACTGGTGAGGACTCCAGGTTGCAGTAGATGTTGCTCAGGAGTGGGCAGCATAGATCCTCCTTGTCTGAAGGCCAGCAAAACTTGTGCACTGCAAAGGGTGTCTAAAGGAGGAAGGTGGCAGGAGTTAGAGAGGGAGGATGTAAGTAGATACGCCAGGCTTGCTCTCCTTGTGCCACAGATAGGATCTTCAGGGGAAGCCCTGATTAACCTTCCTTTTCTTGCATAGCTCTTTATCACAGGGAGGCAGGGACAGTTCACAGTTCTTAGAGATGTCATCCCACGTTATCTGCAAACTCAAGGAGGCATGTTGGTACTGCTTAGACTTCAACATATTTACTGGGTGCTAAGACCTGGGACTTTGTGCCCACGTCTGTATTGCTCATGCTTTAACCTCTATGTGAGTTGTTGTGTTACTGTGTTTTCAGCGTGGCCATAGACATTTGATCTATTTCTAGCTAAGCAAGGATGAAGGTGGGTCATCTTCTAATATTTGAGATTGGATTCAGGGGAAAAATAAATAGGAACACTTCAAATTCCTGCAGTGCCCTCAGATCTGTGTCCCTTTGACATCCCAGTCTTGCTGTGGATTGTTGGACGAGGAAAGGGTATCAGCTGATGACAGGAAAAGCAGAAGTCAGATGAGGGCTGATACTGTGACACTGGTGTATTTTTAAAAAACAGGGAATTTCATCTGTGTGCATGCAGGAAACTTGAATCCTTATGGAAAAAAAGATTTTATCCTCAAAGGGAAAACTGTAAGAATGTCTTTCTGTTTTCTACACTAAAGTATGGCTTGTAAAACAGAGGTACATCTCACTGGTGGGACTGGTGTGAATCAAAGTGGTTGCAAACACTCTTCTGTCAGTTTGTTTCTGTAAAAGGCAGGAGAGGGATTGCAGGTCTGACAAAGAAGCTTTGAGAAGAAATATTACTCATAGATATTTCTATGAGATAGATTGCCCTCCTACACCACGGAGAAAGGACACCTGCTTGCTGCAGGCTGCGCTAAGTGCACTGACTCAGCTATGTTGAAACTTGAGGATAAAGTACAGGGAAAGATTCACCCAGTCACTACCAGTGGTGACCCTTCTGCCTGGGGAAGGGATTAATGACAGACCTTCTGCTTAGCATGGCCAAGTTCTTGGTAACAGGAACTTATTTATTCCACTTGATGACCCTTCATGAGATGCCTTTTAGCCTTATGTAGTTTATGCCTCTCAGTTATTGTCAATTTGGGATAGATCTGAAGTGCTGTTCCAAAGGTCATTTAATATCAAAGACATAAAATATACTTGCATTTGGAAAGAGTAGGACAACTTCATGAATTCAGGTTGCCTCTTCTCAGGAGCATCTGTCTTCTTAGATTGCAGCTGCTATGATGCATCAAGGAAGAGGAATTTCCTTAATAACTGAAGCAAAACTGTTTCACTGCCTTATGGAGAACACTCGCTGCTCTCAGCCCTGCAATGGGATCCTGCTAGCTCTGGGGGCAAGGAAGTGTGCAGTTAGACTTGCCCCTAAACTCCTGTGCTTGAAAGCAGCAGCAAAATCCTGCAGTTTTAAATTTATGTCTTCTTTCATTTTTCTTTTCCTTCTCATTCCTGAATCATCCCTATGGATTACAAGGGATTTGCTGTAGCACTGCTCCTAAGGCTTGACAGAAGTACATGGTATTGATGGCCACTGCTACCTCTCCAGGCAAGGCCAGGTTATCCATCCCTGCCCAGCCATGTCCTGGGGTGCAGGCAGGTTTGTAAACACTGCCAGGCATGGTAAGAAGGGGGGAGCACCCTGCTGCAATAACTTAACAGTCAAGGAGTTCACTTCCTTCGTGCTTGTGTAGACAGCTGTGATATTCAAACCAAGCTTTGAATGTTTGGGCAGGTTTATAGAGGGAGAAGCCTCTTGAGCCAGACTTTTTCTTCTATAGGCAAAGGGATGGAATTTGTCCCCAGCTGCTTTCATGAGCCCTGATCATCTGGTACATAAGGCCTGACTCTACATACTCCCAACATGGGAGCAGTTTGTGTTATCAAATGCAATGCCCTTAATGACAGAGGAAATAAAGGCCTGTAGGCACTGGCTCTAAAGCAACAAAAGCCATTTTATGTCTAAGTGTCGGCCACACTGAAATCAACAGGCATTTAAGTGTCAATGGGAGCAATACCAGAGTGTTTGAGCACAAATTGATGACTTTTGGGTCTCACATCTCTGGATGTCCCTTCTATTTACAACACTGCGGATGCCAATTTTTCTGAAGCGCAGAGTAAGAATTATTACTAAACATGAGAGGCTAGGTCAGATAGACTAAAAGTTAAATCCAGTATTTTAAAAGTTTTGGTTGAGGTTTGCTAGGATTGCTAATAAACAGTAGCTGTAACAGTGACCGTGTTTCTTAAGAACCAGACACTGGTGTTTAATTTGGGCCTCAGCTATGTATCTGCTGTTCTAATGACATATTATCCTCAAGCAAATCTGTAGGCTTTGATGAGGTAAATTCCACTTTTCATTACTGACAGTCTGCATGTAGTAGACGTGGTAGCGAAGCCAATATGCTGGCTGGAATACTATTTTAAGTAGTTCTGTGGGGTTTCTCTCTTGCTTGGTTTGATGAATGAAGCTATTGAGGAGAAAGGAAGTGAGAAACTTGGGTACACAAAACAGCAATTTGTTTGCCTGTTTACTAGCTTTCAGCTAGAATATTAATGCAAGTTCATCACAGTTCAACTGATACGGAAGGGAGGAAATCCTTGGGGAAAAATATAGTCATTGGTGTTGGGGATTTAGGTGGGCTTTATGCAGATATCATCCCATCCACATCTTCTTGCCTACTTTCAGGGACTGTGTAACCATAAAGGTATCTAAATTCATACCTGGTTATTTTAGCCACTCTCTGGAAAGTCTCTTTCGTGGAGAAAAACTCTCTGAAAACAAAACCAAACCCCACTAATGGAAGAGATGACCAAGACTAAGAATTCCTCCTAAACAAGAGGGATCAGACACCTACAATGCTGAGGAGTCAATGCCTCAGCTACTTAAATTACAGACATAAATTTCCAGCCATTGGGCCCATTTCAAAGAAGGAGAAATGGGGTTCCAAATGCAGAATTGCTGGAAATCCCCATGGGGAAGGACATTCAAAATTACAGTCACAAAAATATTGTTTGGTTTGTTTCTTAAGGGATCTTTTCCAGTTATTATCAAAGGCTTTTAAGTCTTCTAGGCTGTGCTCAAGGAAAAGCTCTGAAAATCTTAACTGTGGACTGTCTGCTGCATGTATCAAAGAAAGTAACCCCTACTCTCTTGGATGATGCTTTCTGTCCCTGTAGAGGCAGGAGGGATATGAGTGGTTGGTTACTTATTCCTCCATCTAATGGATTTCTCAGTACAACCCTGATAGAATCATAGAATCATAGAATGCTTTGGGTTGGAAGGGACCTTTAGAGGTCATCTAGCCCAACCCCCCTGCAGTAAGCAGGGACATCATCAACTAGATCAGGTTGCTCAGAGCCCCGTCCAACCTCACCTTGAATGTTTCTAGGGATGGGGCCTCCACTACCTCTCTGGGCAACCTGTTCCAGTGCTTCACCACCCTCATTGTGAAAAATTTCTTCCTTATATCTAGCCTAAATCTACCCTCCTTTAGTTTAAAACCATTACCCCTTGTCCTGTCACAACAGGCCTTGCTAAAAAGACTGTCCCCGTCTTTCCCATAGGCCCCCTTTAAGTACTGAAAAGCCGCAAGAAGGTCTGCCCGCAGCCTTCTCTTCTCCAGGCTGAACAACACCAACTCTCGCAGCCTGTCCTCGTAGGAGAGGTGCTCCAGCCCTCGGATCATTTTCGTGGCCCTCTTCTGGACTCGCTCCAACAGCTCCATGTCCTTCTTGTGCTGAGGGCTCCAGAGCTGGACGCAGTACTCCAGGTGAGGTCTCACCAGAGCAGAGTAGAGGCAGAATCACCTCCCCTGACCTGCTGGCCATGCTTCTTTTGATGCAGCTCAGGATACGGTTGGCCTTCTGGGCTGCAAGCGCACACTGTTGGCTGATGTCCAGCTTCTCATCCATCAGTACCCCCAAGTCCTTCTCTGCAGGGCTGCTGTCAATCCCCTCATCTCCCAGCCTGTATTGATAGCGGGGGTTGCCCCGACCCAGGTGCAGGACCTTGCACTTGGCCTTGTTGAACCTCATAAGGTTCACGCAGGTCCACCTCTCCAGCCTGTCCAGGTCCCTTTGGATGACATCCCATCCTTCTGACGTGTCAACTAGGGTCAGTCTTCAGGTCTTGTTTTACTCAGAGGTCCTGTAGCCCTCAGGATCGAAGAGGGCAGGATGGACACATGACAACGGCTTGTCTGCTAGACTGACCTGCCGAGTGGGTGTAGTTTGGACTTGTAGAACTGGGGCATGAGAGTGCTTGAAGTGCACAAGATGTGCTGCAGAAAGAAGCTACGCTATGGGTATGTTGACATCATCTTTGGAAAGCAGCCTGAGAGTGCTCCGCCAGAGTGGACTCATTTGCCCTGACTGCATGTAAGTCATGCATCCCTGCTATGTCAAGCCTCAGTCAAGCCACAACCTATTCTACCTCTCATCAGGGCTTACTGCTTCCTCCTAAGTGCAGCTCCACATCTCCTGGGTCAAGATAGCTTGTAGCAGAGGAAAGAGCATGATTCCCCAGCAGCTGATCCCAATCTAAGCTGGACTCTCCTCTCCCCACCATCTGTGTGATTTTGGCTCCTGCCCTGCCACTAGCACACAGGCAATTGTGGGGTGAGGTGGTGCAGGAAAGGAGTTGTCAGAAAATGAACGCCTTTCTGCAAAAGATGGGGTTGGTATGTCTGCCCAGGTGGAAAGCAGGAGTGCAGCAGCCCCACTAGATCAGGTGAAACTACCTTGAAACCTCTCACTTGCCTGAAATAGATGGGGGAGATGGCTGCTGCTCTGGCATGGATAGAGAAGGAGTTGTGCAAACCAACACATCTGTCACCCCAGTACCTAACCCTGGGGTGAGGAAGGTAAGGAACATGTCTGCAGGACAGATATGTAAGGTGAGACAGATGACTCATCTGAGAGCCTGTTCTTTCAATGTTTAACCTACTGCATCAGTCTCTCAAGCATGTGATGGGGAGGGAGAAATGGCTTGGGGAGCCTGGGAGTTGGCTGCTAGCCAGGAGGCGAGCCCTTGAATGAATAAAATATGCTTACATTATAGCTTTAGTTTCTTGTTATACACTGACCAGATGGTTCTAAGTGCTGGCCTATAAACCCCTTCCCACAACAAAATCCACTGCACATGGGAATACTTGTTTGTGAAAGGGGAGAATTTACAAGTCCTGTGGTGCTCAGCTCCTGAACTGATGGGAAACGTCAGAGGCAGGGTGTTAAATCTCGGCTGTGGCAGCATTTCACTCACAGCGCTGCTACCACTGAACCACGAGTGAAACGATGCGCTCCACCTGGTACCAGCAAGTAACCAGCCACTAGTCATATTCACCTCATATACACTTCTATTTTAATTGCCCAGCATCTGTGCTGTCACCTTATTCCCCATAGCCTGGCAAGGAGTTAAATTACTTCACATTGTAAAATGAGGCAAAGCATCATATCTGAAGTTAATATGGCATTCTTGCTTTAAGGTCCTAAGGTGGACTCGTATTCCTTGGGGGGTACATACTCCACAAATGTTTCTGGAAAGCTTTGCTCAGCTGTGAGGCTGTGGATCAGACTTAGTCTGTGCTTTCTCTAGGTAAATCAGCAGCAACTCTTGGAGCGTTGCCTTGCATCTGTACTGATGTTTTTAGGAGCGCAATTTGCCATGCTTCATAAAGTGGGGCAGCGTGGACTTGAAGCAGTGCCTGCCTCCATCCCACCCAAGAAATCCTCATTCCTGAGTTGCTTATCTAACAGAACAGATACCTGAGCTTTGCAAAACCAAAAAGCCAGCTGCCCATGTGAACATCAGAGAGAGATTAAAAGCTGCCAAGAAGATGGGAATCTTCTACCCGAAATGATGTATCCATCCTTTCTGACAGAATTTAATCTCCCTTTGTCCCCAGAAAAAGAGGAATAAAGAAATTTTCAGTTGCTAAAGCTTTAACAAGCAGGTCTAGTGAGAAAAGAGGAAGATTTCAGTGTCACTGCACAAGCACTCCCATTGCACGCCGTAATTTGCTTGCTGGGGCAAAACCCAGAAAAGGTCCTTGGGGTGGGAAAGGAGATAGTGGAAAGCAAAATAATAGCTGCTTCACTTGTGTCTGCCTGCCTGCACTGCAACAAGATGCAGAGAGTCATTGGGTTTGAAGGGAAATGAAAGGGAGGCAATTTTATTTAAGAATATCAAATTTTCAATGGTCTATGCTAATGGATAATGTGAAGGACTGAAATCCTAATTCCAAGGGAGCAGGAATAAGTGACCTCTTTTACTTCACTGAGGCGTAAATGTCACCCCAACATTCAAGAAAACTGGAGAATTGCTTTATTGCGAAGACACTGCCATCTTTGGATACATTTCAAATAGAGCAGCTGTGGGGTTTCCCTTGATGCTAAAGGTCTGTATAGCACTGATCTCCCTTGAATCCTTTTCCGAACAAAGAAGTTAAGGGAAAGCTTAAATCCTTCCAGTTTCAAAGAATTTTCTTCACCAATTTAAAAGTTAAGCTTTAAGAGGGGTGGGAGAAGTAGCGAGAACAGAGAATTCTGAGCATCTCCGAAGATCAATTCCATAGGATGTATTCATCAAAAGGAAAAAATAAACAACCTTCTGACTGAGAATGAAATGGAACGTGCCTTTTTTTTTTAATCTGAAGATATCTTATGTATTTGATAATCAGAAAGGACTGGATGCTCTTTGCAAGAGCTGGGTTAAACCTCAAAACCAGGCTGGCTTGTGAATACAAATAAAATACCCTATTTCAGGTTTAATAGGATTCATTGCTTGTTTCCACATTTCTTTCTGTCCTGAATCCATTTTGAGAAAATGCAGTCTGAACCTGGTGATAACAGGAGGATATAAATCTATTTTAATTAAAAATAGAATCACAATCCGCTAAAGCAAGACAATAAACTATTCTCTTGCACTGAAAATAAGCTGACCAGATTTCTGGATGACAAACCTAGGGTATTGTGGAGCAGGTGCTGTGATGTCTTATCAGAGATTGGAGGAAGAATGTTACACTGACAAGAGAAAAAGCTTTATTATGGCTTTACATACAAGTAAGCAGAAATATCTGAACACAGCACAGCTGTATGGTAAATGATTACAGAGTCTAAAATCTAAGGGGAATACTAAGAAACTTCAGTTTCCACAGGCATCTATCTGAACAGTATTAGAGACATAGCTCATTTCGAGATCTACTAATATTAATATACTTGATAAATATGCTAAATAAAAACCCCTGTGAAAGCCACCCATGCTGTTAGGTAATGTGATGTGCTAGGAGTGTTTTGACAACGTCTCTCAAGCTGGAATCCCTCTGATCTTAAAACTGCGTTAACCAGGAAGGGACGTGGACGTTGCCAAGTGTGACTGTGCCTAGACCTGATTTATTAACATCACTTTTTTACAAATTATCCTTCTTGCAACTTGAAAGCATATGTGTCTGCACAGTGAGGATGTTTCTGTGGGGAATACTCCTTTCACAAAGGTATGAGTGGGGGAAATAGCAGGGAAAACTTGCCAATTCATGTGCTGAATGGGGGTATGTGCGGGGAGAACTGTTTAACAACCTTCCCTGCCTGCTTACTGCTTTCGATCCTGATGTTGCCACAACAGAACAAAGCCACCACCTGGTTTTGTTCTCCCCACCCTCAAACTCTACCAACTTGTACTGCAGCCACAGCCACTCCTTGGCTGTCTTCAGCAGCTGCTGGAAGTGAGAGTTCAGCTGTGTCAGGGTCGCGTCTGTGTTTGCTCTGGATCCAGTGGGCATTTGTACATGTGCTGAAGTACGGCTGGTGGGAAATCCCACTGAAGTCAACTGGATGCGTGTGCTTAAAGTCCATCATACGCACAAATGCTCTTCCTTAGGACTGATGCCTGACGATAAATGAAATGTATTAATCCCATTACTACTCAATATCAGCATACAGAAGTTCTCCTGCCATTCTTGGAGAACTGGATAACTTCTTTGCATGACGTTGTTGCCCTCTCTTAAACACGGTTTCTCCTGCAGCAGTGTGTGTGAGTCGTGCCACTCGGGGTACTGGTGCAAAGAGGAGAAGCATGGGGGGTGGCATAGGGAGGGGCAGGAGAGCTTGCTGGTGGCTCGCCAGACCACAGACCACTCTTCCCACCGTCCTTGGCAGGAGGTGGAAAAAGGGGCCTTGCAAAGACAGAGCTGGAGCCTGAAATAAACAACAGGGAAAGAGATCTAGCTTTGGGAATGGAAAGATGGGATAGTGGGAGGAAGGGTAAGGAAAAGAGAGCTGAAGGAAGTGGAGACAAAGTGATGTGGAGGAAAGAACTACTGATGTGGGCTGGAAGATGACCTGGCAAGTGAGAGCATGACAGGAATGAGACTGAAGGGATGGTGAGACAGAAAGGAAGGGCGTCCGTGTAAGACTTTTGAAGAGGGCTTCAGTTTGACACTGCCTGAGGTGTGCTCCTTGGTGCAGGAGAAGAGAGTAGACCTTTGACTTGAGGGACAAGTCGTAGAGAGAGAGAGAGACTGGGTGGGACAGTAAAGCAAAATAACTTGCTTCAGGCCATACAAGAGCTGAGTGACAGTTGAATATCCCAAACACTTATAAACATGCATGTCCTGCCTCTCCTCTCTGTAGGGGCAGTGGGGGATTTTGGTTCTCTCTATCAATAACACTTTCTTTTCTTGGTGGAAAAGGGATTACTAGAAAGTCAGGGAGCAGATGGTGGCTTTCCCCCCCCGATGGTTCTGAGCTAGTAGAAATTTGTAGCTGGATCTAAAATTAGCTCCAAGGAAGTCTGAAACGAAAATACTGTTGTTTTGAGTTGCATTTTCTGTGTGATTTCTTTTTCTTTTTTTTTTTTTAATTTAATTTTTAAAACATGAGAGAAAAGACAATGCTTTATGGCACCATGAACTGGAGTCATCACATTCTAAGTGACTAAAGAACAGAAATTTTTGCATCTGTTACTGTGAAACATTTGGTTTTGCCTACATCCACGCCAGGTGCTTGAGAGAAGGAAGAAGTACCATATGGGCCTTCACAGCAACAGGGAGCAGAGCTGATATATTGTATGTGAGGGAGCGAAGAGGTATGGGAGGAGGGTGGGGTGACATTTGGAGGCAGGAGGACTGCACAGACATGTTTGCCTGGTCCAGGCAGGAGTGAATCCTCAAAGACTATTCAGGATCTGGCTGATGTCCACAAGACAGTTTCTCCACAGATCTTGCTGGCCTGAGTCACTGTAAGGCACATGAGGAGGGCAGTGTTGGTCCCGTACATGGAAGTGCCGGTAAGGGCATCTTCTCCTCTCGCCACAAACCAGGCAGCTAAGGGTTGCAGACTGGCTTCCGCCAGAGCCTGGCAGTTTTCTGAGCTTAAGCCTGTCTTGTTGGACAGATTATTGATGGAATTGGTTTCCTTCTCTGCTAAACTTCATTTTTAGGTAAGCCTTCACCCTTCCCAATCTCAAGTTTTATCCCTACCATGCATTGCTTAGCACAAGGGTACTGGTAACATAACCTGCTCTTCTTTGCTTTGGCCAGCATTTGGCACTCTGAGCTAGCCATAAATTATACGTATTTTCCTTTTTCTGTCAGATCAGTGTATGGGCCTGCAAGTCCTGAGAAATTTCCTCTGAATTACTAAAGCAATCATTTCACAAATCAAGATATGCAGCAAGTGAAGTCCTTAGTGATGTGTACGATATCATGAATTCAGTAATCAGAATAGGACCGTTTCAAGTCACACTTTTGGATGAGAAAAAGAAAAAAGGAAGCTTTAAGTGGCAGAACTACAGTCATTCAATAACCATCCTCTTTCCTAGAATAAGATGCTTCATCTTGCCACTAGTCTGCTGTCTACAAAGCAGAATTAATCTCTTTGCAAAATCCTTATCGCAAGCCAAAACCAATTAGGGGAGGCAAGAGTAATAGTTTAATGGAGGACTGCTGTGGTGCACAGGAATCTGTGAACGGTCCTCACTTCAGCTGTTGCAACTTAAACTTTGCAAAGTTTATCTTTAATAATTAGATTTGAAGGAATTTCAAGTTACTCAGTTTTATGTGGATCAGTTTGCTGGATTACAGGTAAAGTTTTTTTTGAAAAATGGAGCTTTTAATTTTGTCCATTTAAATCATGCTTTTGCCAGGCTCATTCAGTCTTTGACCTAGTCTTACTGTGGAGCTTTGAACATTGACCAGACTCAGAGGGCACAGTAACGCTCCAGGCTACATGGGTATAAACATGATGCCCACAAAATGGCAGCTCTGAAAAGAACTGAAGCAAGAAGATGGGGTGGCCTCCTGGCTGTGACTTTTCATAGTTCGGCCTGGGCTGCTCTTGCCTCCTGTGATGCTGAATAAAGCATGTCTGTTTTTTGTTTTCTCTGCTGTGACATGGTTTTATTTTTCTCTGTGGTGTCTACCTCTGGGATGCCTGACTCATTGAGGTGACTGGATGTCGCATTTATGGTTGCAGGAACAGATTGTAAGTTCGGGAAAAAAAAAAAAAGTAATAAAAATATATACACATATGTATGTATATAGGTACATAAGTTCCTTCCAAAAGTTGGGCATGTATCAGCACCAGTAGACTGAGAGCAGTGTCTGGAGTGGGGGACAGTAGAAGAGGGAGGGAAAGCTGTTGCACTTGTGTCATATCAGCATTGAATTATCATGTTCTTCTGGATGTGACCATTCAGAGCTAGAATTTCTAATTTTCAGAAGTCAAACCTGTCTCAGAAATCTCTGAAGTGGAAGTCAATCCACCCATTAGTTTTTTATTAGATATGTTGTTTAGACCAGAAGTTAATTTGATAGGCACAGTGAGACTCTCTTCTCTGTTAGTGATTGTAAAAACTATCTGACAGAGTAACAGTTGTGCAAATGCCCTATTTCTTGCCTCACTTGCATAATTTTTTTTAATTCTAGAACACAAAATATTCTCTAAATCTTTTTAAGCTGTTTCCATTCTATTACAGTGGGTATCAATTTTATTCATGCTTTCCTAACAGTTTCTATTACTTTGATCCAATTTTTGAGATGCTTGTGCCCAATTTTCTTCAAGGTATTTGAGTGTTTAACCCTTGGAAAGTTTGGTGCTTAGGCATACTGGATAATTTTTCTGTTCAGAATAATCTCTTGAATTCAAAGGGACTAATCAAATTATGTTGTTCATGCCTACATATCTGCAAGGTATGGTTCAGTTGCATGATTCCTCTAATGTATTGATCTATAAGGTATCGCTAGTACTCACAAAGGTTAATTTATGAATATGTCCCTGTATGACTTCAGTTAGTATTTATGCACTTGGAGAAACAAGACTTTTATTTCCCTAGATATAAAGAGATTCATATCCTTCAGGAGAACATCTTATGTAAGCTTGCTGTTGTTACTTGTTAGACTCTTACTGGAACAGCATGAGCCATTGGTTTTAATAAGGGGATTAAGTAAAATAGGCACACTTTACTTGGCTACATTGCCTGGGAACACATTTCGATACAAAACTGTTCTGGAAGATCCAGTTAGGAGGTCATTCTGTGCTGTGTGTTTAAATCCATTCCCACTCAGCATAATATTTAAATATAGGTTTAATGAATACCTATCTGTCTGATTTGTTGAGCTGAACCCACAGTCATTAAACAATAACAGGTGACAACGTTTTTTTTGGTGGGCCGTCAAGCCCTTGTATTCCCTGTGGACCCAGGGAATACTTACTCATCAGCAAATCCCTCTTAGTGAGGGAAAAGATACAATGTAGGCTTTAGGAGCATCAGAAGACTTTTTGCATCTCTTCACATCATCCCAAACTGTCAAGAGGTGGTGCTGGTTCTACTTTCGATATCTCAAATCTCTTCTTTGCAGAGATTCTACTAGGAATTTAATTAAAAAAGGAGACAAAAGGAAATAGCTTGTCTTCCCTAGAGGAATATTCCTAACACTGAGTGTGTGGTCACAGAACAGAAGAGAAAAGGAAGCGATCGAGCATAGGAAGGCAGCAACTCCTGGAGCAACTGTTAGGGTACGGACTGTTCCATCTATCAAGTGCTACTCAGCTCTGTGCCTTGCATAATACTTGGGGTTTTTTTGTTTATTTTTCCTTTCCCAAGGAAGATGACTTTCCTCCAAATAAAGATATTATTCAGGTTTTCCCCCCTCCCCCTTTCTATGACAGAAGCAACTGTTTCTGCTGTTAGAAGCTTGACTTAACAGAAAACTACTTGCAAGTGTAAAATTCGCAAAGAGCTCTTGTAAATGGAAAATCCCAGCTGAGTTTTTTAAAAAGATTGTCCCTCCTTACTACTGAAACTATTCTTCTGACCAAGTCTGTATTTAATCCTTCTGTCAGAGAAACTAATAGTTTGGGGGAAAAAGTTGCAAGAAGAAAAAGTACACCAGTGGAGTCTGTTATCTAGACTAGCTTGTAATAGAGACCTTTCCCTGCTGAGAACGAAATAAACCTTTCACATACTTTTGGTAGAGCTGCACTAACTTGTATTCCTTACTGCTGCTCAACAGGAACATGTGCCTGCAGAAACACATGGATGTAATTGCAAAATCACAGAAAGGTTCAGACATGGAGAAAGTCTAGTCCACCCCACATGCTCAAAGCAGAATCAGCTGGAGCAGGTTGCTCAGGCCCTTGTCCAGTTGCATTTCAAATATCTACAAAGATGGAGGCTCCTAAACTTCTCTGGGCAACCTGTTCTGGTGTCTGACCACCCTCACGGTAAGAGTGAGTCGGGGAAACAGAGGGAAAGGATCGCTTCCCTTGACCTGCTGGAAGCCCTCTTCCTAATGTAGCCCAAGATTACCATTTTGCCACAAGGGCACATTGCTGGTTCACGTTCAATTTGGTGTCCACCAGGATCCCCAGGTCCTTTTCTGCAAAGCTGCTTTCCAGCCTCTTGTCCTCCAGTGTGTACTGGTGCCTGGGGTTACTTCTCTTCAGGTGCAGGATTTGTACAACAGGCTAAAACCATTGGCCCCAGTATCAACCCTTGAGGTACATCACTAGTGACTGGTCTCCAACTGGACTTCATGCTGCTAATCACAATCTTCTGAGCCTGGTATTTCATCCAGTTTTCAGTCTACCTCACTGTTCACTTCTCTCGTCTGTAATTCATTTTGGTTTTGATGATATTATGGGAAACAGTGTTGAAAGCCTTTTTGAAGTTGAGATAAACAACATCCATTGCTCTCCCTTCATCCACCATGCTCATCGTCTGGTTGTAGAAGTCTATCAGGTTGGTACCAACCACAT
>VYZW01002476.1:3360-16421 GCA_013401315.1 Balaeniceps rex | reverse complement strand
CCCCCCCCTTCCAAATTCAGATTCTATCTAGGTGTTAATCAATATAGTAAATTATCTGATGAAGTACTGCAATCCCCTGGCACTGCATTAGACCAGGAAGGTTCATCTGAAAGTGGGAGAAGGGGAAATGACTGAACACCTGTAAAAGAAAGGGGCTTCCCACCAGCCATTTTAGGGAGAAAATCAGAGTCTTGAAAATTAGTTTTGGGGAAAAAGAAATATTCTATACCAAAACACCTGGAGGAAATAGGGAGAGAGCTGCATACTACTGTCTTGTTACACATTTCTTTGCTTTCATAAGGAACGATTGGTTTAGTAACACCATGTGCTCCTGAAGGTTAAAGTGCCAGATACTCAGAGAGGAAAGAAAAGTTGGGAGTCCTAGCTGTGGGGAATTTAGGACTGGCCTTGGTAAATGGGCTGCTGGGTCTTATTTTCAGGAAAGGGAGTTGCCTAGACAAGTGAATGAAGAGGCCAGAGGAAGACAGGAAATCTTCTGAGATGGCCCCAAGCAGCTGGATCATAGACCTAAACACAGCTACCTGGTGCATGTCCAAAGAAAGGATGCTACTTACTGTGAACCTTTCTGGTAAAGAAACAGACCCTTAATCACCATCTCATTACTGTAAAGAGTAGCTGAGGGTAGGAGTGGAATATTATCCTTCTATCACATTCTCGTTTGGCAAGCTGCTAAAATGTAGTTGCTCTGCCAGAAGAGCAGTCTTCTGAACAGCATAAATTCTCTCCCAGTACAAGAAGTCACCAACCCAGCTGCTGCTAAGGATGGCTTCAAAATGAAGCATTTGCTTTTTTATTTCTTTTTTTTTTTCAAAGTGCCAGCAATATTCTCTTTCTTGGTATTTTACCCATATTAAGCCTACCGTGATGACTCAATCTCAAATGACAATTAAATACTGTGGATCATGTTCTAAAAGATAGATGTCAAAGTGACTGTGACAAATGTGGCCTCATGGCCACTCTTTGTCTGGCATGAAACAGCCAGCAAAACAACTCTCCAAGCCCTGTGTCCTGGCCATATTCAGGCAGCTGAAAGCTATTTAAAAATCTCTCTCTCTAGGATAGGATAATGTTAAAGATGCCAACACCGATCTGGAATTACATGATGAAGTGAGCTACACATTGGTTGCCTAGGGCCAGAGAGGCAAGCTTGTAGCTTCCTATAGCCTAACACAATACCCTGTCTCCCAAGTGGGGTGAAAGCCCCATGCCACAGAAGCCTCACCCAGTGATCACACCTGAGGGAGCCTGGCATAAGCCACCAACAGGCATGGGAAATGATCCGCCCATTGAGTTTCTTCTGCAGAACAGGGAAATGCAATGACTTGCTGAGCGACGAAGCTCTTCTTGGCCTAGCGAGCAAAGCAAAGGCTGGATCCAGGCCTCACCAAAACATTTAACCAGATAAAAAGAGTGACTTTCTGCTTTGTGAAGGGGCAAAATTGCTGAAGTTTTTGCTCAGCTGCAGTATTCCTGCCTTATGGTTTCTCTTTGATCCCATATAAACTAACTTAAGGAAATCCACCTGTGATGGATGTCTACTCAAATAGTTAAAAAAATGAGCTACCCTCAGAAACACCAGGAAAAAAGGATTTCTTTTTTTCAGAAAAAAAGGAAGGACCGGAGTTTAATTTCCTCACCTAAACCTTCTCCTCCCTGGGCCAGATTACATGCATAGTTGACTCTGACCCAAATGGATATTTTCCAATGTCTACTAGCTCATCAGCACTTCTGCACATCTCAGCATGCAGAATATGCAACTCAGTTCAAAAAAGACAAATAATCTCTTCTTAGTTATTTTCTATTTGTAGCTCATCAGCAAGATTATCCTTGAGCTCCAAGTACATTCAATTTATGGTCCAGATATGAGCACATAACTTCTTTTTCTCGAAGAAGCTCACTGGTGACTTCAGGAGAACTTGCTAGTGACACCAGGCACTGGGAGTCCTTTCAGTCTGAGGCACCTGGCACAACTCTGAACCAGATATACAGTTACTGAAGCCCTTGAAACTCCAGACTGTCTTTTCAGTGACTGCTTGTATCCAGTCACTTATGCAAAGCCACTTATTAATTCTGGTCCATACCCTGCGTTGGGCAGAGAAGGTCTTTAACAGGGAGACACAACCTGTTCTTCACAAAGGCTAATAGTATCTTAGAGGCAATATTCAAAATAGTCATGGAAATAGTCTTTAGAGGGGAAGGGACAAAGATCAAAAAATGTTAGAGTCAAAACTTGCCTAAGGATTGCCTCTATGGAGAAGCTGCTATTTACAGCCCTTCCAGCCTGTGGGACAATGCTCAGGCTGGCATTAGAAGGGAGCACTGCAGGAGTCAATCAGTACCACCATATTTGTGATGAACATCATGACATGGACATCTCCACCGCAGACACATCTTCACCATACTCCTCAATTCAGTGAGCTTATGAGGGCTCCGAGGGCTCAGGACACACACTCTCTGAGTTTTGCATCAGTTCTTGAGGCTGATGATGTCACTACAGCCCAGAGTGCTATTTACAATGCATTTATTTACTCTTTCATAAGGAATATTCCATAGCAAAATCAGACATCCTGGCTGAGAGGAAACTTAGAAGCCTATCATGACATAACTGTGTATATATTTTTTTAAAAAAAATTTGAGCTGTGTTGTCCTTTTGCTTCCAAGTTACTGAAAACTCAAACAATAATATTTTTCTAAAAGTCAAAGGACTCACTATGCAGGCAGAAATTCCTCCTATGTTTGAACAGTCTACCAGGGCCTCCACCAACTTCTGACAAAAGCCCTTTCAAGTTGCTGACTTCCTAATACCAAAATCCACTTGTTTAATGAAAATGTTTATTTTAAAATAGTCGGGGACTGCCATGAGACACCTTATGAAATGAGCTTCTGATTATATTGAAAACGAGGAAAAGAAAAGTAAAACGTTGCTTTACAGAGGAAGCCCTGTGTATTTAAGAAGCAATTCAAAGCCCCGTGACTCAGCTGGCTGTTGTGGCAAAGGTGCCACTTCTTGCTTCAGAGCAGGGCTAAACTGCCCTGCAAGCTTCAATCTCAGCACAAGGCTTTTTGGAAACCCTGGTGTTTTGATTAAGGTCTTATCTGTTTGTCGTGTTTTTCCTTGCTGTGCAACAGTGCAATTTGTTGAGCCTTTTTGTAGACATCAGCACTGAATTTTGGGATAGGTGTTGTGCAGCCTCACACATTGCTCTGGGTCTCGGGGGTGCTGGTGCACAGTGATGCCAGCTGCCCCGGTACAGAAGGGAAGCTGGATATAGCAGCACAGTGTGCCTGCGTTTGAAGCTGGGGTAATCACTTGTGTCTCCTTTTCTCTTTCACGCTAGAGTCTCTGCTGGTGATCTGCATGGCTTGGCCAACCTGTGGGCAATGGACAAGGCAGGCAGGACCTCAGGGCTGTTGCCGGGCTGGTGTTGCAATGCCGTTTTCCCATGAGAGTTAAGCAAAAGTCCTCTTTGCTTACTCAGTGGTATGGGCTTCTTTTTTCTACACTGCTGTTGTTATTTTTAAAAACTTACATGCATATTAAGGAAACAGATGTTACTGCTCAAAAGCCTGTTCTTAGATAAAATGGTTATAGAAGCAGCTAAGCCATCTGGGTCAGAAAAAGAAATGAGATGTTCTGAAATCTGGAGGTCTTGCCAGTATGAACCTGGCACTGGGCACTTTCCCTGTGGGAAAACATATGGAAATGGGGAGTCCTGTGGTCCAGGACAGAGACAGGACAGCCCAGCAGGGGTGGGGAACAGGAATAATTTCCTTGTGCTGCCTCGGACCAGTGACCAAATCATTGACACTGGCTGTGGTTACCAGCCCTCTCCATGGGCAGTATGTCCAACCTGCCTCTGCAGCAGGGCAGGGGCTCGGGCAGCAGGCTCCTCCATCCCTTGCGGTATATGGGGCTAAGCACGACGGCAGTGTCCGGCACAGCTCGGAGATGTCCACATGAGCGTCTGTCACTGTGGCGCATACGTAGCCTGGCTTGTCTGTGTCTTGGCTCCTGTCTGTGTCATGAGGATAATGGTATTTCCCACGGATGCTGTGGGAATGCAGCCATCAACACCAGGGAGACGGGAGATTACGCAGTCTTAGCCTTTTCAGTGATACCCTTTTCAGTGACTGCAAGGCTTATTGATTCAAGTAATGCAGGATTTACAGCCTTAAGCCTTCACTGCCTTGCTAAGAAAAAGGCAATTTTACTTTGGAGTAACTCGCAGACCTCTCTGGTGAAATAACAGGGTGCTTTCAGCCTGGCTCCCTGGCCGGGTGTGAGCATGGGCAGAGCTGCCTCTTTCCTCCTGGTAGCACACAAGTGCCTTGTCTGTGCTCCGTCTGGGTTTCGAGACCACTCACATGTGTGAGTTATCTTAAGGTAATACCATTCTTTATTGACACTGAAGTCAGGACCTCAATAACAGGGTTTTGGGGAGAGAGACTTGTTCATGTTTAGACCAGTGCTCATCAGTAAAAGCAAGTTATTCATGCTTTCCTGCCCTCCCCTCGTCCTCGCTCCCCCTCTCTCCACATGCACATGCAAATGTGGCAGATAGCTCCAGGTCTTATCATTGCTGGTCAGCTTCCCACCCTCCCTAATTACACTCCTGATGAAAAATTATGTCAGCCAGCAAGGAATGTATCAGAGGTGATACAAATAAATGTATTCATCTACCAAATTTGTCCCTGATACAAGCCCACTGGGGAATTCAAGGGCTGAAAAAATGCAAGGTCTGAGCTATCTGCTCTCAGAGGCTGTCCCTCCAAGGAGCTCTTGTCTATGCTGTGGCTAATCTGAAAGAAGATGAGAGACTTGATTTTCTAGGACTGGTATTCCCGCACCATTCAGAAGCATTATGTCACTAAAAGAAAATAAATGGATGAGACTGAAAGTGCAGCTTTGTATAACAACCTGGTCCAAGCCAAACAGGAATCCAAAGAGACTTCTCTGCTGTACTACAGCCTGCACCAGGAGCTTTTTAGTAGCTGCTTAGCATGCTAGCAGGCGCAGTTTTCTATTTATTCTTGCCTAGAAACCTGCAAACGTCAAAGCTCATGTTGCTGTGTATATTTCTAGATAGAAACAACAGTTCTTCCAGCAGGCTAGCACAACCACTAGGTAAAATAAATTCTCATCTCAGCTGGCTGAGAAGGTAAAGTACGGATCCATATAATACATAACGTCTCCATAGTTCTACTTTCTTTTCTATACACTGCTTTTCACATTTTATATTTAAGCATAGTGGAAGAAATCCTGCCATCACTGAAATCAATGACACAAGTGACAGACTCCTGCAGATCCACATTCTCACTCTAGATTAAAACTTGTGTTCAGTTCATTGGCCTCAATAGCACAAAAACCCTCAAGCCAAAGCAAGAGAAAATCAGATGCATTATTTCTTGTTTCTCGCAGAGAGCATTCCTTTTTGGAGTCCTGTCTGTTGGGAAGACAACACAGGTTCAAAGCTGTCTTTGCCTGTGCCCTAAAACCAAACTATGTGACAAGTACCTTGTACAGGTGTAAATACTCTTCTGTGGAACGAAAATGTATAAAATAGGGTGCAATAGCTGATGATCTGCTCTACTAGGTAAAACCCAGAAGTGATGAAAATCAGTGGAGTTTCATTCTGTTTAAGAAAATCAATAAACTTAATAATTACATTTTTGTTCTGTCAACTTGCCTTGAAACAAAGAAGAAATAAATATCTGAGCATGTCAGAAACTGGTGTCAATACCAGAGTGTGTTTCAGATGTAATTGTCATTTACACCTGAATTTCATTCTTCATTGCAACTTTTCTGGTTTAAATCCTTTTGATAAAAATAAAAAAAGAAAAAGAATCTCCTTCTGCTTCTGAACCACATATAATGAATTCCCAGATGACTAAGTGTCCCTACAAGTGTGGTTTTAGTTTGTATTTGTTTAAGCTGGGTGACTAAGAAAAGAATTAGTTGAAGATAGGTAAAATGTAGCTGCATACATGCATGGTATAGTTGATAGCTCTCTATGGTAATAAGACCGTAGACTGCAGCAGGGTCTTGTCTACACCAGGAGGCTGCCCTGCCATCCCAGCAGAGGCAGAGCAGAAGCAGTGTTGCCCCCATCCATCTGGCTAGGTGTAGGCAGCATCCAACAGGTAGTTTCGAGAACATCTGCAAGGATGAGGTGCCAAACGGGCCCCTCCTGCCTGCACGGCTGGTTCTCAGGCAGCTGCCCAGAGAGCACCCGGCGCTATGTTACCCCAGCCCACCTTGGCATGGGGCACCCAGGGCAGCTGGTGCCAGGGGAGGGATGAGTGTTCGTGGTCACCTGCTGGGTGGAAGGTGAGTCAGATCCAAAGGTGGCTTGGGGACTTTCTCAGCAACAGTGTGTCTGCTTACTTTCATGGTTTTATAAAGTTTTGTTTTACCCTTATAGCTATTCCCAAAAAAGAAAGAGAAATAATGATACAAAACTGAGACATTACAGCTGGGTAATGTACTGAGGAAAGCACCGGGGGATGGCATGAAGAGAAATATTTTGAGTGAAGAATCACCCCAGTTGCAGCGTTATGCCTTTCATGTGTAGAGCAAGCCAAGGTCTTTAATGTCTACACTTTTAATTTTGGACCATTAAGCTAATTTCCATTAGAAGACTAATCAAATGAACATTTATTTTCATCCTTTCTATTTGGCTGCAGCTTTTCTTGTTTTGTTTTGGTTTGTTTGTTTGTTTGTTTGATGTTTTAGAAGGGTTGTGGCTGGGGAAGCGAGAACTTGGCTTGATTTAAAATGTAAATGCAATTCTATCAATCTTCCCCTGCACTAATAGGCTGCCTGGGCATTTTAAGGGCATATAGTGAAAAGGAAACTGTGACTGCTAAAGAAAAGCCACCCCCTGCTGTTCCTGTTCATATTTATTTCACAATCAGCCCATTGAAATGGTGTGATTCACACTCTGATGCTGTTGTTGTCTAGCTGGCAAAGTCACTGGTGAATTTAAAGAAGTTTTCCAAGCTGAAAGCCAGGCAAACTGCATTTGGGGCAAAAAGCAATCTTATCAGCAATGAGAGCTAGTGAGTCACTGCGGTGATCTCTCTTGCTGAGAGCTGAGGCTACCCTTGCAATTGAGAAGCTCTCTTGAAATGAGAAGCCTTCAAAAAACTGTGAGAAGGGTGTTGCTTTTGAAATGTAAAGTGTCCTTCTGATATACATATACATAGAGTATACAAGAGTAAAGTCATGCTAAAGTTTGCAGAGGCAATTTGAATGTTCTTTGTTAAAACATTGTTCCTCAAACAAATAGCCCAAAAAGGGTAAAAGCATGTGTGAATGCACAAGAGGGAAAGAGGCTGCCCAATTCCCCAGTAATCTTGGGTAAATACTAAAGGAAAACCCTGTCTGTTTACCTTAAATTATCCAGAGTTAATATATTCATCGTCTACCTTATAACCAAGCAGTTTGTATGAAATGATGGCTTCCTGGTAACACAAAGACACACGGCTGAAGCTTACCTTTACTATATTAATCATGATCTATCTTTGTGACCAGTATTACCATATACCCTTCCACTGGCATAACTTAAACCAAAAGTTTAGGGGCCAGTATCAACTTAGAAGATCAGGGTAGCCTAAAGAAATAAATAAAGATCACTAGAGACTGGAGTAATGAAAATCATTAAATCCAATAGTATTATGTGTTTGGCTATGCAGTTTTGCATAGAATTTCTGCAGTAATGTGAGAGCTCATTATATGGCAATGATAGAGGACACAAAAAAATGTGCTAAGTTTATTACTACATATTTTCTCATTAATCATGGCATAAATATTACCCACTGGTCAGAATTGCCATGAAAAAGGTGAATGTAATCTTAGGATGTGTCAGAGGAGTTATAGCCAGCAGGGACAAGGAGATATTGACACTGGTGTAAAAGCAGGGATCTGCTCATCTGGCACATTACATACGCTTTTGGTCACCCACGGTTGAGGAGGATGAATTCAGACTGCATGGGGTGCAGAAAGAACAGCGAGAGTATTCAGTGAACAGGAGAGTTGGGACGATGTAGGCATTTTTCCCTTCTACCGCCCTTTCCTTGTCACCCCAGTTACTTTTCCAACAGCTGGGTCATTGTCCTGCTCTCCTGGCAAAGCCGGCTGTTGTCTCTCTGGCTCAGGGCACTCCAGCCCCATCACAGCCTCCCTTATTCACAGCCCATTTTCCCATAGTTGTTACCAGGAAGTTCTGTAATAGGGGTGGAAAGGGAGGTGGTCCTGTAGACAACCTCTCTACGCATATACACCCCAGTCGCTCAAAGAAGTAGAAATCCAGGCACACAAGAACTGCAGAGCCCAGGCAAGCTGGAAACTCTGCTTCTGTGCTGTCCTTTGGATTGGGCACTGCCTTGGTTGCTGACCAGTAGCCATCGCTTTGACTGATCTGAGAACTGAAGCTGCAGAGGCATAGGGCGATGGTCCATGGCTTTCTAGGAGAGAGCCCACAGCTGCCTGAAGTAGAGGCTGGAGGTCTTGGAGTCTAGCCCAGTGAAGGATGTGGTAATGCACTGGCCAGAGAAGTACAGTTGCCCCACCGGACCCTAGTCTGAAGACAGCATTAAACCTGCTGTGCAAGCAGTACCATGCAGCTACGTGGCGCTCTCAGGAAGGCTGGGTTTGCTCCTGGGCAATGTGAAAAGCACGTGTACAGGCAGCACAGCAGCTGCCACACTATGAACCGCACTCAGAACATCAACAAGTTTTATTCATTAATTGTACACTAACAAAAAAGGTTGGCATCAACTTTGTTCATGTAAAAAAGACACAGTTTCAATTCTTCCTATTGCATAATTTAGGTACATGAGCTTCTGTAATAAAACAATGCACCAGGCAGAGAATTATAGCATTGTCCACGCCATTTTCTGTCTGACACCAAAGAGAAATGGAGCGAATAGAGTCAAAGAAACTGAACAACATTCAGGAAAGTATCAAAGTGATCAAAGCAGACTCTTTGATTCTGCTTTACACATACTTTTCAAAGAAGGGTTACATTTCCAAACACAGTGCATCAGTTCTTGATGCCAATAAACTGGCTCTATTTAGCTTTATACTTTGATAGGAGTAGGAACAAAAAAAAATCTTCAGTGAGATGCATTTTCTAAGCCTTGCTATCAAGTGCTGAACTTGCTAGGGAAAGGCTAAATGTATTTGTTGCTCTCTGAGGATGCTGAGTCCTCACTGAGAGAGACACGGTGTCAGGCCTGAGTAGTCCTGCACAGGAATCAGCATTTGCAAGCATGAGGAAAAGCTCTGAGCTGATCGTTTTGTTCATCTGTATTTAATACACGTCTTTGTTAACAGACCAAGCCTCAGGGGAAAACAGCAACTTACAAAGCATGTGGAACATGTTTAAAGAACAGTTTGAAAAGGTGCCTAGTCGTAGTCCTTTTATAGCTAGAAAATATTGATTATTTTCCTGTATTTATCTCCCATTCTTTTCCCAAAGAGATAGGCAAAGTTTCAAGGCTCCTGATCTAAATGCACTGGAGTAAAATATTATTTTTTGATGTTATAATTTGACCATTAATGATGTCAAGCATGAAGCTTTTCTTATACCCTGGCAGGATGTACTCCATTTCTGTTTATGTAAAATCTGATTTTCTCTCTGTGCTGCAGCAACTATAAAGCACAAGCTGCCTCCAGGGAGGTATTTTGTTTAGCTGTGCGGACACATTCCTCCAGGAAATACTGAAGCCAAACCACACACACACACACGCACACACAAGCACTGTATTAGAAGAATTCAAACCTTGAACAGAAAACAAACCAGTACTGGGTCAGAGTCTGAACTTCAGTGCATGTTGAATTTTGTTTTCCACATTTTTCTTTGTTTTTACCAGCTGGGGCTGTGGATGAATATAGGCACTTTCCAAACACAGAGAGCACTGCCCAAGGACAGCCCTATATCCTCTGGCCATGTCAGAGCTAAAAAAAAAGGAAAAAAATTTGCATATCCAGCACTTACTTGTTTTTCTCATGTGTGAGACAGACATGGGCAGTGGTAATTATCATAAGTCATAATTTGATGCAATGTTAACATCCAGTATGCGACTATGGAGGAAAAATCGTGCAAGACAGGAGATGACAGAAGACATAGATGTATGTTTACTCTTTTATGCATTCTTTTCTTTTTGCTCACTGAAGACAGAGCTATGAGAAAAGTCAAGCTCTATTTTCTTCTGGCACACTCCTTGGCAGCTGGTGTCAGGAACAGGACAACACATACAGTAACATGATTAAAACTATCAGAGTCCAACCCTTGCTTAGGATGTGGCTTCTGCCCTGAAATGGAGCTACTAATAGGCCAGTGCCACTCTTAAACTGAATGGCATTCTAGGTTTTTTTAGCTTTATTTATTTGACACATTTATTTATTTATCTGTCTTCTTTATTTATTGAACATTTATTTATCAAGCTTTTTATTTACTTAACTGTATTTATTTTGTGGGTTCTGACCACAGGAAGGAAAGACAAGAGGGCTAGATGCAGACAGCTTGGATGAGCAAACATGAGGCCAAACCATGAGAAATGCCTCTGCAACCAGACCCAATGACGGGTGTCCCACCTCTGCTGCCCAAGAAGGACCACAGCCCCTCATGCCAGTGAGCTCAAGGACTGTCTTTCTTGGTGCTCCCTCCATTACCAACTACCCCAAGGGGCAGCAGAGCAGAGGAAGAGCCAGAAGGTGGATGGTCCTGTCTTAAGTGGACAAAGAGCCCAAGAGGTGTCAGTGTCTGGTGCTGGAGTGATACAGAAAAATGGCTGCACTCAGAGATAAAAACATCACAAGCCTTGCAATGGATTTTGTAGCTTGTTTTGTTCAAAGGCACTGCTGGGTAGGGACTAAGTTTTTGTAAGTGTTTTGGGCAGTGTTGAACATACCATCATATCTTAGCAAATGATTCTAGTAATTAGAAAGCAGATACTTAAAAACTAGGATAAGACTAATGTAAGTGAAGGCGTGTGTTTCCCCTTCAGATTGCTCTGCTGCTTAAGCTGACATTAAACAGTAGGTGTGACAATTATATTCTTGGAAGAAATACAGGCTAATTTTGGATTAGACTGCTGATGCTGAGAGGTTCTTCATATAGAACTGGTGTATAAATTGCTTGAATTTCCAGTGCAATACTTGAAGGAGTTTCAGCTGTGTCAGAGATCAGCATCTGACGCTGACCTCTTTTTTAAAGAAAGCACTGGTTAAAACGAGAAGATGGTATTCTTCTTGGGGGGAAGCCCAAGGTCCATATCCAGCAAAACCCCTAAGAACATGTGAATTTAGGCATACTATTGAATTCAGTAAGAGCACTTTTCTGCTTGAAACTGTGTGCACACATATGCCTATAGCATGCATGGTAAGAAAAAACACCCAGAAAAAGTTGTGGACAAATACTTGCGTGCAACTGCCTAGTCAAGTGAGCTATGCTTTGGTTGACTCTATGTTGGAGTTTTTACTGCACAATTCAGAATCATCTTTAATAAACCATGTGGCCTTTGGTCCTTCTGAGGCATAGATGCCTTAGGGAAAGTAATGGTTTTTTGCTTTTTTTTGTTTATGCATGCTTTATTTTCTTAATTCCTTTTGTCTTTTGGCTCACAGCCTCCAGCAAGGGAACGAAGTCTACTGTTAATGTAACTTACTGGAGGATGTTTGAAGCACAGAATAAGAAGACACTACATGTGACTATCTGCTATGCTGCTGAGAGCTGGAGACTAATTTCCAGATGACATATGTTGTTAGCACTGCTATATGGATTACAGCTTAGAGGGTAAAGTGATAGATCAGGACTCCCACTGAGATAGAAGCTGTGCAAACATGTGGTGAAAAGATGATCTCTGGGTCGCAGAACTTTGCTATAACCTCTGCACACTTCTCTGTTCAACCTACTGCCGTTTTTCTCCCAAGATTGTTTCCTTACATCCATTAATAACAACGTATTTTTCCTTGTCTGGTAATTGCATGGCTTGCTTAGTATTTATTTCATGAAATCAATAAATGAAAAATGTCAGTGTTAATATGGTGGATTCCTCGCTGTTGTGTTTACTGGCATCAATGAATCATTCCCACTTGAGATAGCAGATTTAGAAGGTAATCATATTTCTCTCCTTTCTAAGACATACTGTGTTCCTGAGCACTCTACCATTTCTGGTGTTAACCGTTCACACAGGCGGAGCACATACATATATCTGAAAAAGTTTGTATCTGTTTTGGGTGCTGTTGCTGACAGTTTGGGGCTTCTTATATACATGGGATGCTCAGGTTGGCCAGCTTTTCCTCCAACAGTTCTCCTTAGAAGAACAAATAATGCTTTTGGAGTTTATTTTATCTGGCAACATTTAGGATAAATAGCACATTGCCTGTGTCAGTCTTTCTGAAGTTTCTCCTGCTTGGGTCTAAACCCAAAAAGCAAATTATTCCTTCTTATTACCACCTTGGTACCCTGTCCAGAGAAGAGAGAGCTTTCACAGCACCAAGAGCAGAGCTTGGCTGTCCTGCTCCAGCTCATTTATTCAGCTTCAGAAGGCCTCAGCAGCTCAGTCCCTGCTATGGGCGAGCTGTCAAATTAATGCCCATAATTGTCTAATGGAGGCTCACTTCAGCCTCTGGACTGTGTGTACCGCATGCTTGAGAGATGTTATCTTCTCTGTGGTAGCTTCCATCTTCATGACACTGAGGACTGAAAATGAAATATTGTGAGCTGGTGCCTTGCCGAGAGTTAAGCTGAAAAGCCTGAGGGCACAGGGAAGCAGGAGAGCGCAGAATGAACTGTGGGCAAGCAGTCACGCTGGTAAATGACCAGCAAGTTCTGCATTGATGTGAATGCAAGCAAGCACGAGTTGTATGTTAAACGTTGCCTAAAGAAAATACATCGTCTTTTTGGCAAGAAAGTAAAGGATTGCACGAAATGCAGGAAGAAAACACATGTTCAGATGTGTTTTAAGCATGCACAATGACACTGCTTTGGAATTTGTCTATTCAGTAACTGAACATGCCACAGCTCTCTAGG
>VYZW01002474.1:37047-69350 GCA_013401315.1 Balaeniceps rex | reverse complement strand
ACCCGTAACAACAAAATTCATCTCTTTTTAAAGGGAAATCGCTAACTAGGATATAAAAGAAGGAAATAAAGAACCCATTCTACTCCATAGCTACAATGGAAAGAAAGACAGAGAAGAAAGCGAGAAGGAGTGACAGGCCGTTCTGTTAAAACATGTTTTGAAGTTGCAATCCCGTTCAAGCAATGACACAGTTGTGTTCCCTCCAGAGCTCTGCAACGGTGTGCCCCAGGCAGACATCACCCACTTGAAAATCCAGGAGACACAGGAGGTGTGTGCATAATGCATCATCCCCTGGATGAAGAAGACTGCTCCCCGCACTACTTTTCCAGGTTAACGCCAACAGCGCTGGTGAAGTATCCTTCCCCAGAGTACTCTAAGAAACAATCCTTAGATTCCCTCTTGTCCAGCCCCTCATTTCTCTACTCTGCAAATCTGGGGTGCTAAAGCAAAGGTGGATTTGAAGATACAGCTNTCTGCAAATCTGGGGTGCTAAAGCAAAGGTGGATTTGAAAATACAGCTGTGGAACACTGACTTTTTTTTTTTTTCTCTGTTGCCAACATGAAAAAAGGTTCCCTTTCGAGCAGCTGGACAACTCCTCAAGCTGGAAGGTCAGTTATTGATAAAAAGACTTTTGGACAAATTACTTAAGTACATTTATTGTCTTTCCTCCAGAAGGTGCTCCCTTTTACCAGCTGTATTTTAGGAAAGAAAGAAAAAGGGATTGGTTAAGAAAGAAATTAAATTATCAGAAGTTTATTCACTGTGTCTTGCAGCCAATTCAGGGTTTAAAACGGAGAGAAAGAGGTTTGTCAAAGGGATGCAGAAGAGAAGTCATCCAGAGATTTAGTCAGGCACTTCTATCTACTCAAAAGAAAACACCAAAGGTGTCTGCTCACCCATGCTGGAATTTCTGATTATGCCTTTGTTACTTCAATACCTTTTTTGGGGGTACATTTTGGTTTATGTCCTGTCCCTGTCTGAAAGAGCCTGGAATTCTTTCTTTGGGAGGATATAAAGCACAGAAATCCAAAGAATACAGAATGCTTCTAGATTTTCTAATAAGCAAATAACTTGATGCAGAAACCTAATGAAAGAATATGAAACTCTTGACGGAAAATTCTTTTTGCATTTCTTTAGGTATTCTCAGGGGCCAGATGCAGGAAGATTTCTTTACCACCAAAATAAATGTGGTAGTGGGGCACATCTAGAGAGTGACAGGGGTTCTGGTTTTGCCTAACAGACAGCCTTTCATTGTTTTTTAAGAGGATTTTTCTGCTTAGATCTTTTCTGCGTATCTGCTACAACCAGACCGCCTGGCATCAGATGCAAATGGTACTCAAAGCTAATGAAACAAGCTTGGTACAGTCCATCCATCTGCCTGGAAGTGGGCAGGCTACAGCATTAGCCCCCTGCAGACATTAGCAAACTCTCATTTTGACAACATGTGGGATTCATTTAATCTAACTCCACATGTCTATGACATAGACACACACATTTAATGGTATCACCTAGAAACCTTTTACAGAGAGAAAAAGGCATTTAGGGGATATGGCTCACCTGAGCTATTACAGGCTCCACCTTAGGCTGAGATGAGCTACATGCTAGAAACGACTATCTCCCCTGAATGCAAAGGATGATGAGTAAGTCATAAAAGATGACAAATGTTAGGGGAGTTAAATGCCAACTGGCAAGTCTGCAGGCGGTTCTGGTCTCTATCAGTGGCATGCCAAGGTCGAGCCCCACTACTCATTCTTATTCCTAAAGCAGATGCTGCAGAACCAGAAAGAGAATTGGGGCTAACACAAAGCTGGGAGAAGCCGTCAGTTCCCAGAGAAGGGTAAGTTTCAGGATTGTGAGATTTTTTACCTAGACCACCACAATTCTGTCCCCAGAGTGAGTGTCCCCATCTTCCCAGACGTTATAAAGTAAACAGCTAGTAGCGTACATGCACTTTAACCAGTATTAGATTCTATTTGGCAGAGGGAGGGTTACCTCAGCCTAATTTTAAGAAAATAAAAAATTGCTTCAGAACACAGATCAGCTATCATCTTTGCCTACATCTAGTAACACCCAAAAATAGCGAACCTGGCACAGTGTATTACTAATGTTATTCTGACAATACTCCTGCCTTAAATGAATACAAGAGTAGTATAGCATAACAAAGCCTAGGTATGAAGAAGAAAGATTAGAAATACCTAGCAATCTAATGCAGGGACAGAAGAGTTAAAGTCTGCAGATAAGTCTCAAATGTCTCACTCTCCAAAAGGTAGCCTTTCCACTCCTCTGAGAATAACAACAGGACAATGCTTAAATGGAGAAGTTAAACATAAGACAGATGTTCAAAAGGATGTGCAGGATGATACAATCTGTGAAATGTCCAAATGGGCCAAGAGAAAGGCAGCTGCTACAAGCAAAAGATGACAGATTTTTCACAGGAACATCAGCTAATTTTCAGGTTGGGTGGATGAGTGCAGCAAAGGAAAAACCCTAATTCTTACCTACCTGCCTTGCCTTATGGGTACCTAAAGTTGTCTATCTCTGAACAGCTCACACTGATTCACCTCCATCATCTAGTGCAGTATACATGATACTAGAAAGAAAAGGAGGACAAGAACTTCATAACATTAAGAGGTATGCTAATTATTGAGATTTGGTACATTGTTAATGTAGAATTATGAGTTGTTCGCAGATTCTTCGTGCTGAAACACTGCAGTAAGGGTCTCCTAGTACAGGATGCTACCTTTTACTACTTCAGTAGGCTTGAAGGATTTCACAGGATTTGAAGAAATATATTTTCACCTACTTAAATATCCAAGTTCTAGATGTAACTTACTGATTACCCACATAAAAATGTAAGTGATTATCCTTTTAACAGCAAGACAGTCTCCACATACAAGACTCAACTGATTTTGAGTATTTTAAACTAGGATGTCGGAGTGCTAAACAGTTCTTTTATCAAAATATTCAAATTTTCACGCCAACAAAAACTGCTCTTCAATCCTACATCCCTTACTTTTAAGCAAAATGCTTAACTGCCCACTCCCGCCCCACAGCTGACATCCAGCATCCCTGCACTGACAGCACGGAGCGTCTCTCAGCTTTTAGAGTCTCTTCTGCATAATGACACACACACTAAAATATCAAAATGAGAAACTATAAAATCCCAGTGTTTGCAAAATATTTCAGTATATTCATACAATGTTTAGAAAACAACATCCACCTGTATGTTTTACAAATATATCACCAAGTTAGACTCAAAATCTCAGAAAATACCAAAAGCTAGAGGGTCTCAGGTTAGATCAGCAGTGCAGAGGAAAACGCTGTCATTTCAGAAAACACCACCAATCAAGCACTCAATGTTCTTTCTTGTCAGCACCAAATCACTAGAATACATGGCATTAGGAGATCCTGCTGAAAGAGATCTTTGAGCCTGAAGGAATACCAATCAAAAGGTCCAGAGAACACTTGCTACTAGTTTCCATCACAGTTTTTGAAAAGAGAAAACCCTCTAAAGCAGTATCACATGGCAGCTCATAAAACACAATCAAGTGATAATCTTTAAAACTACTGGAGAAGAGCCTTCAGCTTAATTTCATCTTGATATAAAATTTCATCTTCATATAAAATTACCTAGAAACATTCTCCTTACAATACCTTTTGGCTAAGATGCATCCTTCAGACACATGAGTTTCTCTTATCTCAGAGCATTATGAGTGATCATGCAGCCACGTCATCTAACTTTGGGGGACCACAATAAGGACTTCAAAAGAGTACATCTTTCCTCAGCAACCTGTTGGACATAGCTTCTCTTGACTGACCTGGTAAGTATGAAGAAGTAAGTAGCTTCAAGGTGATGCAACACAAAATGAAACAGATCTGTGTACTGTACATACTGCAGCTTGGTCAGGAAAGAGCCATGTCATCACTAGGAGGTGACATATTGATACGTAGTTGTAACGACTATCAGTTTGGTACTGGCAATGTTTCATCAAATCTTCGTTAGAATTGTTATGACCTCAGACTCATGTTTAGCAGCTTACGAGCCACAACCTTCAAAACATACATAGGTAGGGTATTTTGCAGCTTATTTAGGAACAAATTGAGATTATGAAAAAAGCTAGTAAATTTCACTGAATAGGCTGTGAAGTTATTTACAAAAATTAAGAGAGCTGCATATCAGAATACAATGAAGAACTGTCAATATTTTTAATAGCATGAATATAAACAAGTACTACCAACCAGGAGAAAATACAAAATGCCATACATACCAGGAATAGTATTAAAAAAATTATACTCAACTGTTTACTATTAGCCATCAAATTCTAAAAGCCTTTTGGAAAGCGACAAGAATGGCATGTTCCATCACCGGCTGGTATTTCAGTATGTGCACACAATCTGGAAGCCCACAGAAATACTTGCATCTTTCATCAATGTTGAGAAGAACAAAAGCAACGGAGAGCTGAACTGAACAAAAATTTAAACTCCTCTAATGTTCTGACAGAGGTAAAATGACAACAGGAGCTAGTGGAAAACCTGTTTAATCTCAAATCAGAATCCTGTAAGATCTGAGTAGGGTTCCCTATTCCTTTTTTTTTAATGCCAGCTTTATAAAGATATTGCAAATACATGACTTAGTTCATATTTGAAGGTCACAGTTCTGCCTGAGGTTTCATACTAGCTTAGGAATGACAGAAGTACACATCCTGGATTTCAAACTGTTGTTCAGCTGAAGTTGAGGGCAGGAAGCAGGTTATTGAAAATAGGTAATAAGAAACAAATATCCCATATTAGCAGTTACGAACCAGAAAAAGACATACGCAGTGGTAAAAAGGAGTCAAGCCTTGAAGAAGACATACATCTCTCAAACAACTAAAGCTCTACGTGAGTTTGCACATTTCATCCTCACCAATTAAGACCTTCAAATTAGGTTATTAGGAGCTGACAGATAACTCATTTCATTACCTCTTCTCCCCCCACTACAGCAGCATCCATAGAACGCTTCTCCGTCCAGCAAGTGGAAGCCCTGAACAAGTCCCGACTGCTATAAAAGGCAAAAAAATCTCTTACTGTTATACACCCCATAGCTAACCTCAGAATATCTTTTCTCCTCTGATAAAGGAATTCATGCAACAAAAAATAATTTAATTAACTCTGTTATTCAAGTATTCTACCTTTTTCTTGGGGGGGGGAAGTATGTTAACACCTAATGCTGTCTTGCTTTCAGAGATGCCCAGGGCTTCCTCGGCAATACAGGGTTTAAAAAGAAACAAAAGTAGTACTTTATCCAATTATAAGAGTCAGTGGAAACGTCTAATTCAAGTAAACATTTAAGCAGCAGCCTGCCTAGCACCCCAACTGAAGTTGACTGATCTTTGATAACACCAGAGGAACAAGACATTACAGGGAAGCTGTAATTCAATTACCCTATTTACAGTAACGTAAATCACAGTATACGCAGGGGATCTTCAATATTCAACCAGCAGCAATACCACAACAGCTTAATCTAGCACAAGGCATAGCAGTGACTCAGTTAGCTAGGCAGAAGACAGGGTACAGTCTGCTGGTGTTTGATTTCAGGGATATGTCAAGATAGGAATTATTTGTTTGAGAACAACCAGAGTAATTATTGAGGGGGAGGAGGAAGGCCTTAACATTTATAGTATTTCAGACTCCGATAAAGATGGTAAAAACACACAAAAGTCCTATTATTGAAAACAACCAGAACAATATCTGGGTATTCCAAGATGTCAACCTGAATATGCTCCAATAAAAAAAGACACATCCTGCAGCTTCCTGGGTAATAAAAACCTCCACAGCATATGCTTTAATTCCTAGATCTCCTAGATCTGCCTTGTGCAAAATACCCACAGCACACACAAAAATCTGCTGTTGCATAAATAAACACATGCTGCAGTAAATTAAAAAAACAGAAACATGAAGCTGCCACAGCCAATGCCGCAAACAGCATGTAACACTTGCTTCATGCACAACACCAGCATTTACTGCAATTAAGACATACGTTCTAAAATTATAAACACGTGACCATACAAAGCTGACTGGTTTTAACAAACTGCTAATTAAATTGGAATCCTCTTATCCTCTCTTTCTCTTTAGCTGAATGAAGCAGCAACTGCTACAGCATAGTAGCTCATGCAAAATAGATACTGAACAACAGGCTTTTCTGTTAGGTCACCGTTAAGAAGGGGAATCTCCAGTGTGAGCCTGGCTGTCGTAGGCAGAACAGCAGAGTGCACACCAGAGATCACAGCTGGGTTGCTCTGTGCCAGACATGATTTTTACAGACCTACCGTCTCTTTTTTCTTCTAGACATGAAAGCCTCCCCTTGCAAGCTTTAGGGCTGAATTGAAAACGAGGGTGCTAAATAATTCATCCCACTAAGAGGGTGGAGGAAGGAGACCGAGAAATCCCAAACAATGCAGACAGAAGAAAACAAAAATCCCTCACCCTTTCAACCCCCCTTCCAAACTTCTCTCGACTCCTCCGTTTCCCATTGCTCTCAGGATTTTCCTCCGTGCAGCAAAGCAGATCTGTTACAGCCTCTAACCGAAGGCGAACCGAACTAACGAAATAAGTATTTCCCAACCACGGTGGCAAATGTCATCAGAGCACATCTCCTGCCTGCCGGCTGCCTGCTCGGCGCTGTGGGTGAACCCTGCGGGCGCCCGGAGCCCGCCCAGCCCCCAGGCAGCCCAGCCCAGCCCCGGGGAAGGGATTCCCCGAGACGGCCGCGGGTAACGACCAGCTGCTCGGGGAAGGGTTTTAACACCCGGGGGCAAGCCGAAAGAGAAGGGGCAAAGGCGCGCCACACCGAGAAACGCCCTACAACGTAGGGAAGCCGGCAGCTATTTGTGCTTGCGGTGGCAGAGAGAAAGCAAACTTAGTACAACACCGCATCTGTCCCCGCCGAAGCGCCAGGGAGGGCCCCGCGCCGCCCCCCCGCCAGCGCCCGGCTCCCCCCGGGGCATCACCCCGCAGCCCAGCGCCCCGGCTGCAGCCAGCAGCACCGGCACGCTTTCTCCGCCGAGCAGGAGGCGCGTTTCCCTCCTGCCCGCCGACCCCGGCCTCCCGGCGGGGCGGGGAGCCGGGGGGGGAAGTTTCCCTCCAGCCTCCCCCGCCCGCCCCGCGCGGGGCGGCCGCTTCCCACGGCCGCAGGGCCGCCCCCCGCACTCACCATTACCGAGGCGGCGGGCTCGCTCCGCCGGAGTNCGCGCCCCCACCTGACGGCGCGGGCCGAGCCCCGCCGCGCCGCCGGCTGCGCCCCCGCCCCGGCTCGGCGCACACTTCCTCTCGCACCGGAGTTCGCCCGACCTCTGGAAACCGCATACCTTAGATTTCCTGCCGCCGCGGCTATTTATTTATTTTTTTTTCCCTCTCTCTTTGCAACTGGGTGCCGGGGGCGGCGTGCAGGGCTGGAGCTGTTTGCTCGCTCTCCTGCCGGAGGACGGTCTTGTTTGACATAGGATGTTGGTCCCAATTATTGCCGAGCCTGGCTCGGAGCCATCCCACTTAGGGCAAGTGAGTAAACAGCTGCTCCTGTCGGTTTGCAAGCATTAATAAAAAACAGTTATCTGCTCCCGCCTGTCCACCAAACCTTCCCAAAATATTCCCTGACCCAGTTTAACCCCGCTGGTGCCGCTTCATCGCCCTTCACCTCGCCGTCACCGAAGGCCCATTCGTGACCTATTTTTCTCAAGCGTGGCCGGTTCCCTCCTCTCCCCGCAGTGCTGAGCCGGCCGAGCCCGCCTGGATGCTCGGAGCAGAGGAGAGAGGCAGCGGCCTCCTGCCACCGGCCGCCTCCTCCTCGGGGGCGGCTTCCCCCCCCAGCAGCTGCAGCCATGGCTGCTCGGGGGCTGTGGGGCCTCCGACGCACTCCCCTTCATGTCACTGAAACACCTTCCACCAAACGGCAGGACAATCCTCTTACACGATTTCCTTGTATTTATACTGTCATATCGTCCCCTCCCCCAAACCTAGTGGTTTTTAACTGATCTCCAGCTTCTGCAATACCAGGGGGTGCTGGTGGCACATTTCTTTCACCAGTCCTTTGCCACCTCTTTCATTACATCCTTCTCCCTTTCTCAAACTATTTGAAGGGGAAAACAAAGCTCTACCCTCGTCCTTTCCCCCCACACTTTCGATGATTTCAGTCAATCCCATATCAAGAGACCCACAACATGTGCCAGTCCACTGCCAACCTCAGTCCCTATAATCCTGCCTCACAAACTGCCTGATAATGCCTTTCTCAATCTGAGCTTAGCACAGCTAAACTTATCTTCTTTTCCCAGCCACTCATCCAGGCTCTGCTCCCGATTACCTTCATCACAAAAGTTTAAACATTTTATCTTTACTTGTTCCTTCTCTCACTTTTGCAAGCAGAGCAATTGCTTTGACTTCCTCCTTGCCTTCCTAAGCATTGCAGGGGTTTGTGTTGGTTTGTTTTTTTCCCTCCTGATTCTAGGATTATTCTGAAGTGCTCTAAGTCTATCCTGTTTACTAACACCTCAGGTTTAATAGCCTGCTCCACAACTGCGATAGTCCCCCCATGCTATGCAGAAGTCAATTGCTAAAATTATCTTTCTTTCCCATCATTTTAGCCACTTTTTACCTTTCTTTTAATTTCTTCACGTTCCTCTTTTCTTACCACATCAATTTTAGGCTTCTCACACTGAAAGTCCCATATACCTTGCCCCTTCCTCCTTATTTGCATACTTTATATAGATACACATTTATGATTAACAGCATCTTTAAGAAAAGCGGGGTTGTTTAGCCTGGAGAAGAGGAGGCTGAGGGGAGACCTTACTGCCATCTACAACTACCTGAAAGGAGGTTGTAGCAAGGTGGTTGTGGGTCTTCTCCCAAGTAGCAAGTGATAGGATGAGAGGCAATGGCCTCAAGTTGCACCAGGGGAGGTTTAGATTAGGTATTAGGAAAAACTTCTTCACAGAGAGGGTTGTCAAGTATTGGAACAGGCTGCCCAGGGAAGCGGTCGAGTCACCATCCCTGGAGATATTTAAAAGACGGGTAGACGAGGTGCTGAGGGACATGGTTTAGTGGTGGACAGGTACGGTTGGACTCGATGATCTTAAAGGTCTTTTCCAACCAAATGATTCTGTGATTCTGTGAATAATTTAGCTATCCTGTTTTTCTTTTCTAAAATTACTTTAATCAACAATACCCTGTGCCTATCTCTCCACTTAAACGTAAGAGTCAGCTTTTTTGTTTTAAAGCTAAGATTTCACTATGGGCATTACCACTCTTTAACCAATGTCTTCATCGCCTCTTACATCTTGCTACCAAAGGCAATAACCACTCTATACTTACTAACAATGCAGTTTTGGCACTACCACTTCAAAAATCCATTAACCTTTAATCTTTTGACTGCATAACATGGATCTATGTTTTAAATACAGAACTGAGTACTTAACTTTCTGTGTATTCATGCAAATAGGCTTCTTTTTGACCTGCCCTTTTTCATCTGCTCATTTAGTCACTGTTAACAGCAGAGTTCCTATCTCCTCTATTGCACTGGAGTTTTTTTCCTATGTATTGTAATTTATTTATGCAAATTAAATAGTTGTTGTACCTGGAATTAAATACATCGTAAAATGTTTAAAGTCAATAGCCCAAAGACTGGATGTTCACTAGATTGGAAATTATGTCATATAAAAGTTCTGCACAACTAAATACCTTTAAGCCATAAGCATGGCAATGTAAGGATTTTGTTTTCTAATTAATACCTCTTAGCTGTTACAATGAACAGTCATGGTACCATAAAAGGCACCAAGAACACCGGCATCTTTAAATGATAATAAAAGGTAAACAGGAATTATAATAATACTTAGTTACTAGATTTCAAACTGCTTTACAAGCAAGCAAAATTTTAAAATATCACTAATTGGAATATTTACTACACATCTGATTCATTAGTGCTTTAGTATAGAAACATTATTTGGTAAAGGTCCATTACTAACTCAAATTAAGGAGACAAATTTGTCTCTTTAGAGTTTAAAAGGATATGGTTTTCACCACGGACTATCTTAAATTCTGTCCAATTCCAAAAGTTTCTTATGTTCTCTCTCAATCAACAATTTATTAATCATCATCAAATTTCCCAGGTTTACATTGTGGACTCCTACACCACACATTATTCAGTTGTCTGAACCATCACAAACAGCATGAATTTCGCACTATTTGCACATGTAGGTGTTCATAACTTATGGTGCCACTGAGCAAGAAAATTCCAATTTAGTTACCTAAGGTAAAAAATACAGAGGCTCAGTGAAGTGTAAGTGGCATCCCCTGCACCTGTGGGAACCAGAAACATATCACGGGACTTCCACATTCTGGATATGGGAGATAGGTTACAGAGACACCCTAAATCCAGTAGTGTTGTGGCAAAAAGTGGATACAAGTGTTTACTTGGTGTTCACAAAAAGGGAATAAATGTTCAGCGCTCATGTCAGAAATAACCTTGAGTTATTCACATGCACCCATAAGCACACCTCTAAGCTACATCTCTGGCTTAGGTAGTCCTACTCCCGTTGCCGCCTGCTGCACACTCGCTGGTGCAACGGCTGCTGCAGAAGATGGCTGGCACCATTACGCCTGCATTCTTGCTTCAGACTAACACAATGTAGTATCAAAGGCCTTTTCATTAATTATTTTTACACAGTGCAGTATTTGGGACACTCTACTCAAGTCTTCTGGCTGATTAGGGGTAGAAGATGATATAGTATTTTCTTAATTTTTTAATTAGTTGGAGACACTGTGCAAATGAGGGCTGTAGAAACAGCTAACATCTACTGCTTTTTAAGCTTAATTTAGGTGATACAGGAACAAAACACTGCGACTTTATGCATTTTGGCAAGGAAGGATAGATGGGAAAAAGACTGACAGAGAAATTACAGGGAACTTGAAACATGCCCAGAGTCAACAAGATGACGTAACATTTGTCCTTTTAAAAATAAATACTCATAATGAATACTTTCAGTTCAGCAAACCATCTCTGAGAAAGAAGAATAGTTATCCTAGGTGCAACTGTTAATCCTCAGAGACCATATCATGTATCATACTTGTCATTTAGTTATTTATGATGGGAAAGGAGGATGGCAAAGCACTATTCCAGACCATTAAAAAGTGGCAAATTTATATTTCACTCTATCTTTCCTTCTTTAAGAGTCTCATTTCATCAAATGCCCTTTTTTTTTTTTTTAAATCTTCTATATCTTTAAATCAATAACAACCAGAGAAAGTTTGAGGAACATCTCAGTCAGAATCACCTACGGGATGTGACCTCTAGCACATGCTCTCCAGTGCCACAATACTAGGAGCCAGATGGAAGTGATTTTACACTTCTGAGCACTTTTAACTTTTGCACACTAGGATTTCTTGATGAAATGTTCTGGGGTGAATAACGAATGTTCAGAAAGATTCCAGACCTCTCTGCACTGTTGAGATAAGGGTGCTAGCCTTCCTTGTAAACACAGCATTTGAGTTTATTAAGGTCAATATATTTGAAATTCTGTTCCACTTTCAAATTATTTTCTTCAGAGGATACACATTGTAAATTCTAGCATGAACTCTATTTCCACTTAGGAAGAGTAGATTTCATCTTTTGTTTTTAAGGAAGTAGGATATTGTTTTCACTTATAGATGCCTTTTTTTATTTCTTGTAGAGATAAAAGTAATCTCAAGTTTCCAGTGCAATGGAAGTCCTACAGGAACAAGAAAGTATTCTTCCTTCAGCAGCAGTATTTGCTTCCTTTAACTCAGATATTTTTAATCTTCTTGCAAACAGTCAGATAACAATAGCTACCAGATCAGAATATTCACCTAGAAAACCCAGCCTACTCCAGAGTAGCAAATGTGGTCTTATGCAAGTATTTTCCCGGCCAGTTTCTCTTCTCCGTCAGTGCTGGGACTACTGTAAGGAGACCACTAATGCTGAGCAACAGAATTGGCTGCCACCTCTAAAATCAAGAACATGCCTGCACTGAAGTTAAACCCACACAGTGGTCAGTAGGTAACAGAAAGATAGAGGTTAAGGAGAATAAAGAGGAAGGAGGGGAGAAAAACATATTTCACATTTCATATATTCACCACTTTTGTTATCTGAAAATGATATCCTGTTTATATACAGATTTATATTTCTTGTTTATTAAGAGGTAATTTTATTCCCTTTGAATTTCAAAGAGAAACATAAACCAGCAAGTGTCAAATCTGGACCTTCAGAGGACTTGTTTCTTTTCAAAACCTGTCTCTTTTCAATATTCAACGAGTAAAGGTAATTCACTCCTTTCTGACACTATTTTGCTTGAAAACCACAACTTTGATTGTGAAAGAGTATTTTAACCAATTCAATATCATTTTATACCTGACTCTTAAAACCAGGAATTTCTATGGATAAAGCTATTATTTTGGGAATTTCATATGGCCCATATGCTGTCTTTGTCTAGAGACAAACAAATGTAAAATAATACCGCATTATTTGTCCACACACTACATTTAAATTGCTGATCTTAAAAGGGCAAACGGGAGGAGAAAGAATAAACGCAAATGGAAAAACAGGAGAGGAATATGTCAAAAGGTAGCAACAGGAATAAGAGAAACTGAAAGGAGATTTGGAGCAGAAGTCTGTGGTATATCATCTTGCTGCCTTCACCTTGCTGCCCACATACTTAAAAGACTTCAGATTCAGACTCATCTCCTGGTAGGTCTTTCATTTTGTCAGCTTCAGTCTGCTGCTGGAGACAGCTCTCAGACGGAAGTTTTCAGGAAGAAAGACACTTTGCTTTGCTTTACCTTATCGATTTGAGAACATACAGAGGCAGGAAATTTTATTCTGGCTCAATTTTTCACAAAAAGCAAGCAGAGACTTGTCAGATTTTGAAGGGAGAAAAGTGACATATTGAAAAGACAGTGACAAAATAACCCAGAAAATAGGCCTACATGTGAATGGTTTACCTGCCTACATTGTCACAGTAATGCTGTGCCCAGAATACACTGTCTATGATTTCTAGCAAAGATTTCAGAAAGAGAGCAATACTCACTGATTGCTACTTTACAAAGAAGAAACACACCCTCCCGCTTAAAATTATTCTCCCCTTTTCTCCCCCCCTTTGTCAACAGGGTCACATTGACTGATTGTCTAAATCCTAGGCTGAGAACTCTCTGGGCATGAAATGTGTAAGGCAGTTAAGTCCTACCTGTCTGTCTCTCTCCTCCTTTCTTCCCTAATTCAAATCTTTTTGCTTCCTAAGTGCCAGGTGGCACAAGCTGAAATAATAACTTTTATGACATGGTAGTTGATATTTCTGAATTTCAGCATGGGAACTGACTTTCCAAAATTTCTCAGCCAGATACTGATGATCTCCAAAGCAGTCAAGACTGTTTTTTGGAAATGCCTTCACTTGAAATTCTGTAACGCAACCTAGCAATGCTGAGAACCCAAGCACATTTCCTGATCAAGAGCCATTAGACTTCCTTCAGTTCAAACACTCTCACTGCGCAGTCCCTCATCAGTGAAGTACAGCGAATGCATCTTGAAGCTAATTTCCACTCTTTTCTTTGTGACTGGAAATAGCTGCAACTGCACTCAGAAGCACTATTTCATTCTTTTTAGCCTTCATACTTCTACAAGACGTTTGAATAAACTAACAATACACTTGAAGAAAGTGCATCAGTACCTCACTGTGCTACTATCTTCTCACCAAAATCTTAGTTTTGGAATTCAGTCAGTCGCAGGAGTAGGACTAAGTCCTCTAGCCAATTAGCTACTGTTAAAGGTAACATTTCTTTCCTATTAAGATTAGTTTTATTGCCTAATATATATTAAAATAATAGTTCTTTCATTTTTTTCCCTGCCTTAAAATGTCTTTGTTCTTCAACATTGTAACTGCTCTTTCTCCTAAAATACACATAAACACACGTGTGCATGCACACAGAGTAAAACTCAAAAAGTCCTTTTACTGTTGCTTCTGTTTAATCCGTGCAAGACAAGAATTCACTGCCTCCAGGACCTGTTTTACTGATGACAATGCATTCAGGATACATTTTCCTATGTGTTTCCCCCCTGCCAATGGAGAAAACTGTATTTCCTTTGTAGGATATGTATATGGATCCATTGTGCTTCAAGGACTGCAGACCAGTTGTGAAATGGTGAAAAATTTCTTGTTTCTTTCTGTACTATTGTTTCGGGGGGTTACTGTTGCAAGGTTAAGATGAAAAAAAACAAAAAAAACCCCTTCATACACCAATGGCCACAAGAACTATGCAGGGCAAAGTCTGAAGAGTAACTCCTCCTGTGTATGGCACTGACTGGTAATTCTCATTTACTTAAAGTGAAAAAATGATTGACAAATAATTCTTCTTGCTTTGCTGTTCCTGCAAAGCAGCAAGAACATCTCATTATAGAAGATACGAAGGAGATGCAGTATGTTTACCTCAAGATTTGTGCAAAGGAAGAACTAATAAGGAATAAATGTGCCCATCAAACACTAGTTGCTTAGTTTTTCATTCTTATCAACTCTGATTAAAAAACCCAAGATTAGCTATTGTTAATTTCAATTTTCATCAGTTTCTAATACTTTTATACCTTAGTGTTTTATATAAACTATATGGAATATTGCTCATTTGCTGATGCAATTTAAATTAAAAAAAAAGGTTTTTTAAAAAAACATTTGGTAAAAGCTTAAGCTTCCAAAATCTCAGTCTTTGTTTTGAACTAGCTTAACTTTCAAAAAATTAGTCTGTATACATAGTTGCATGTTTTACTTCAAATGCTAAAAAAAATGTAGTCATTTTTTTTGGTCCTGAAAGCAACATTCACTTTAGTAGAATTAATTCAGAAAAATACTTTTGCTTTCTTGTTTATTGGAAAGAAAATGGCAATGAAAATATCCTGACCTAAAACCTGTTGGGAAGTAATTTTCAGTAAGACCTTTAGTACAGAGCTGTCAGACTAAGGGCAAACAAAACAAGCCAGATGTTTTTCTTTTGAGCCTGCTGGAACAACTACTTCGTTACAGGCATGAAAACATCACCTTTATGTGTCACCAAATATAATTTTTAAAGATTAAGTTTATCCCATTGTCAGTGCTTCAGCTTACAAAGTAATTGCATATTATTTCAACACTTGCATTCCTATTATGAGTATTTTCTCTTACGCTACAAAGAAAATGCTTTTGAAATCATTGCACTGCACTCACATCGAAAGTCCCACCTTCGTTATACAACTATACTGGCCTGTAATCCCTACTTATTTTTAAAATCTGATTTATGATTCTATTGAAGTTTTTTAACAGTGAATCTGCCACTAGCTGTGATACACACATGGGTTATAAACATAAAATATGTACTTTATATTAAGCAGATCTGTCATGATAGAAGACAGTATTGAAGTGTCACAGAGTTTGGGATGGCTACACGCTTCTCCACGGATGAGCTACACAGACATAAAAGCCTGGCCTATCTTCAGGTTTGTCCAAATTTTTCCCACTGGAAATACTTTAGTCACTTCAGAGTCAGTATGACTGGAATAAGTGGAGCTCAGTGACCCTGAAATATTGTAATTGATAGTTATACCATTAATTAAAAAACAAGCAACAAACCCCAACACATACTCTTAAACCCTTAGTGTAGTCTGTCAGGAGGAACAAACTAGGTACATGTAAACAGAAATCATTTTAGCTGTTATATCAAGCTCATTAAATTATCTCAAACATCTGAATCCTTAAGAAAACACCATTATATTAATGACCCACACTAGTTCCAGTCTACTAAGCAGCAGATCATAGAGTAACTGCTGATACACTTTGAATATTCACACAGGGAGCAGCTCTGAAGAGATAAAGATTTAAATAGAAAATGACCTAGTAGAAGTTTTCAATTCTGATTTTTATTCTGTCTCAGCAAACCAAATAGCTAGCAAATTTCATAATTCATTCTGAGTAATTCTTAGGAAGTGCTTCAAGTGAAAGGTCTGTGTTTTTTCTGATTTTTGCTTCCTCTAACCTATAGAAAAATTAAACAACTTCATAAAAGCCAAATTTGTGAAACTGTTTATTGACAGGAGGTGAGGAGGCAAACCAGTGGAGATGAACTGTAGGCAACTGAAATGAACAAAGCTCATAAAGTTCCTGGAAATAAGCCATTTTTCACTCAAGCTCTTATAGAAACTTCCCTTGTTGGATCACAGTAATACATTTGAGTGTTCAGAGGAGCAAGCTAAAATACTGACCACTATGGACTTCATTACTTTCACTCACCCACTCAATCATATTTTGTTTTAATTCCTTTCAGGAGACTGAGAAATTCACCTTGTTTAAGTGGTCAACGCTTGCTGTTTCACATAGTAGCTATCACACAAACTCCAAAAGTGTTCATATTATGCCAGGAAATCCTACCTCCTCCACAGGAGCCAAACAGTCTGGAACAATAATACACTATACAATATTCAACATTTTTACTCTTCTAACTTTAGGAATTTTGCCAAAGATGGAATACTATTACTCAGAGAACTCCTGCTTCAGGATCTCCATCTAAGCTCCGCACAGCAATGCTGCAGTCAGCTAGCAAACCATTCATCATACACTAGCTACTGCACAACAACAAAATATGTTCTTACCTATCATCATCTGCCATCTTATCTTCTCCATCTTAACCTTTTTAATTTGGCCAATTATATCATGCTGTAGCCATTAAATTAAAAATATTTATCTATAAGTGCTATCCACTTGCACAGATGCATGCACAGACTTGTACCATGCTGCTCTCATCCCACATTCTTCTGTTTTCGTTTTTACACTAAGGCAATGTATATCCACGAAAAATACTTAGATCCTTCTGCTGAGAACTGTAATTCCAGGAATATTTCTCATGAAATATGCTGCTTTAATAAAATAAAGTTAATTTCACCATTAATTTTCTTCTTTCTATACGGATGAAAGTTATAATAAATCACCATAATGCCAGGTAAATTAAAGCCATCACAGGTGCAGAACGAAATTGTCACAGGGTTTCAGAAAGGTAGTATGAGCTGTTTGTCTGACGGTAACTGGTTTTGTATTCATTTACTGCCATTTGGCTCCTTTAACCTTCAGAGTGAGATTGGTATTTTTACACAGACAGGATACAGGAATGAAAAAATTTGTCATACCTGGAATATGGAACAGACAAGTGCTGTACTGAGCAAGATCAGATACAGGCTGATACCTACCTCAAAAGCAGTCCTGGAACTATCTACAAAATTAAATATATAGAAGAGGAAACTGCCTTGATTAATGTCACAGAATCCTCTTAATATACAACCGGTAGAAACAGCCCATCAAGAAAAAACATACTTCATCTTGGTTATATCACACCTAGTTTCACCTAAGAAAGAAGTGTTGAAGAAAATTGCTCTGAGAATGTCTTTATTCGGGCTATACATCCATTAAATTTATGTTCCTCAGAGTAATGCTATCAGTTTTAGAACAAAAGGAGAGGGTATTTAAAGACAACGAGATACAATTTCAGACACATACACGCTACCTGCCTGTTCAACACTCTTGCGTGAACTCTACATGTTGATATTAAAAGGAGTTCTGTCAAAGCCTTCAGTCAGAGGCTATAGGAATTTGTACGGGAAAGGAAAATGCTAATGCCAGCCAATTAAAAAGATTCTATTTTGTGTCTTACATTTTCTTCTATGATTCAAAATTTACTCTGTTTGCTTTGTTTTGTTTATGCAGCAGTCTACAGTGACATAACCGTTCTTGCATTTTATGATAAAATCAGGATAAATAACTCATAGTAAGAAGCTGCAAAAACTAGTCTGATAACCAGATAGCAGACATATAATACAAAAACATGTATTTTAAAGACCTTTCATGGATCATCACCTTTAAAACTCTGCTCTCCTACTGTATTTAAAAATCTATTTCGTTTTAAAAAAATCCTATTTAGATTTTTTTAAAAGGAAAGAACCTAACTTAAGTTTAAAGCTAACCCCATTAAGTGTCTAAAGGTAGCTCTCCCATCCATATCTGATACATAGCTGGCAGATGGAAAAATCAAATTATGGATTTATTCATTACACATTTATAAAAGGACACTCATCACACAGTATTCCAGCAAGCCTGCACCTTTCAAATACTGTTTAGAGTAGGTGAAACAGTTGCTGTTAAACTTTTAAGATCCAGCTTTAAAACTAACTGCTTTATGTCCTGTAACCCACTACAACCTCCATGACAATCTCTCTTCTACAAAGCCATATCTTCATTTATTTCAGGGTTATTTGTTCCCTAGCTTACCTTTGACTAGAAATTCATCTACTCAACAACAGAAGAAACTTTTCCTAGGGAAACTGAATGGAAAAAAATAGCTGTTTAATATCCACTGGCACAAACAACAGTTCAAAACCCCATGCTTGTATCTCCAGGGATTTAGATTTATTGGCATCTTCACTAGCTGGGTCTTGGAAGCCTGCAGTTAGCCAGAAAGAACAGCATGCATATATCGAGACAGAAAACTCTGTGAACGACAGACATTTTTCACTGATGAGTTCTGTTTTTCCAAGAGGATGGAGTGCAGAACTGTAAATAACATGTTGGGCAGAGGTTGAAAAAGTTATCTAGCTTTTTATAGGCAACTTTAAGACTTCATTGCTTACTGGGTTTCTGGTCTTAATCCAATCACTATGAAAGTTTCACTTGCACAGTTAACTCCTTGTTTACCTTTGTTTTCAGAGTCGGTATTAAGATTTCATAAGAGACTGAGCACACACGAGAGCAAGTGAGAGAGAATGAGAGAACAAACTCCTTTGTACCTACTAAAAGCATTCTTCCAATGAAAACGTTAGAAAATCTGGGCAGGAGATGTATGAGTAGAATTACAATAACTTTAGAAGTGGAAAAAAAAAGGGGCAAAGAAGGAAAATGGCTTGCTACTGGCAAAAGAACAACTGTCAGTGGTAAAGTCAAAAAAAAGAAATCATGAAATTTTAACTCTTATTGTAGGGGCAACTAGTATCACAATTTCCCGCTTCCCCTTCCCCCAGTGGAAGCCATTTGCCGTGCTAGACAAGAACAATGGAAATTAATATGCCTACTTGACTAAAATATGTGCATTCTCGAAAAGCTACCTTTTTCCACATAGAAAATGTCTGCCTATTTCAAACATAGACATTAATATCAGTAAATTTAATGGAGTCAGAGAAAACACTAATTCTCTTCCATACATTCACTTTTATAAAATTGACTTTCAGTCATGGTTTGAGAGAAGGGCCAGGCTATCACCTCATTATGCATTTTAATGAACCAACTTATCCAAAATTCAAGCATTCATTAAAAAAAAGTTTCTAGACTTGATGCAAAAATAATCTTGTATATATGAATTATATTTAATCAATGCAAATATGCCTTCCTGAATCTGAAGGCAAGTGAAACAATGATTTTTTCAGTATGAGTTCCTCTATCCTGTGGCTCAATGGACATTCGATGATAGGTGCTGGGAGCACCGCACCTGTGACGTGGTGTTGCTCCGCAGAAGAAACAGTGAAGGGAAACTGAGAAAATTAACAGAGACCGAAAAGGAAGAAAAACAAGGAACAGAAGATGGTAAGACACTGATTTGGTTTCACTCTTCAATCTTGCAAACTTTAGCTTACACTGTAACCATAAAATAACTGCCATTTATACAGCTGACTGTATTTACAAATTAAGGCATAGGATTATACAATCATTTGGCTCAGAAGGGACTCCTGGGGGTGTTTTTATTTATTCCTCAGCAGCCTTCCACACAAGTATCTCTTCACCACACCAGAAATGGTTTCCTCACAGAGATGAAGAACAATAGCTTTATAATGACATTATTCAGGAACGTAAGAAAAGCGATTAAATACTTTTTAAAATTACTGAGGAAGCAAGCCAGGCAGGCAACATGTTAGCTCAGACTTATCCCCAGTGCAGAACAGCAAGGTCTCTGTTATCTTTTCTTAAGGAGAGGTACTGGGTGACCCGTACAGCCTCGGCTCACACAAGCGCCTCTGCAGCAAAGATTCCCTGCAGCATAGTGCCTCCTAACAGCACACCAGCGTGCCGCTGACAGTCCTAGCTTCTAAATTGTCAAACCATTTCATAAAGTAGCACATGAAGAAAATATGTAGCAGGGCGATGTCTTTTACTTAACATCTGAAAACTTCATAGTCAGTAGAAAGCTGGCAGTAAGAATCTGCATTTACCGAATGGCACTTTTACAAAGCAGAAAGCTCGCTCTTTCAGGGCCTATTTCCTGCACAGTGAAAACACAGGTATTTCATGGCTACAGTATGGTCATTTCCTGAAAAGACTAAGACAAGCCTATCTTTTAAAGTAGGTAGGGATTTAACCATCCTCTAACCAGATGCCCCTATCTGCCTACCATAAGCATAAAAAAGAAAAAGAAGTATAAAAATATTAGAGTATTAACATGTGTTGTCATTATGGTATCGTTATTATTTTGTTTTATGCAACTACACGGAAGGTCAGTGTTAATGGTGGAGGTCACCTTTTAGACACTTTTTTTGTATACCACCTATTAAATGGTACTAAGTCTAATAACTTGTTTCAAGCATTATCTAGCTGCTGGAATCAATTTTTTAAAAAAAAATTATTCCTTTATGGTTTCTTTTCCATTGTGGTTGCATAAAAATGGCATCCAAAACACTCAGAAGCAAGAAGGGCAAAATTGAATAACTAAACCCTTGTGATTTCTGGGATGTCACTTGTGATTTTAATTTTTTTTTTTAAACTTGAGTTGGCATCCTCTCATAGTCATTTTCACATAAAGCGTTAGAAGCACTAAAAAGACCAACATCTTTTCAAAAAGTTGCAACCAATCATGATCAAGCTAAAACATAACCATTAATTCTCTTAGAGCCCTCATACATGATTAAACTCAAACTCTCACCACGCTGACACAAAATCTCAACTCACATGTATGCACAGTAACTTTCTTCAAGTTCTTTCTCCTCTTCCCCCAATCTGGTTCAAATGGCACTATTTTTCTCAGAAGACTCATGTTCCACATAGCATATGTCTAGGAGCTGGAAGCACACTTGCCAAATGAAAAGACACACACCAACTATGAGCAGGAGGAGAGTAACCCAGATCTATCACCAGCCAAGGACAGGAAGGAAAGAGGAGCAGTAAAAGTTCTAGGAAAGTGATTTTAGTCTGCTGTTGCCTCCTGTTTCAGGCTTTTCCAGTACGCGGTAGGAAACAGTGAGCCTGAGGCTTCAGTCAAGTTGCCACAATCAGCCTTGAAGAGCTGCCCTTGGCCCTGCGTGGTATTTGGGGGTTCTTCAGGTCAACTTTAGTAGCAACCTCAGACTGGGCAGAACAAATGTCTAGAATAGGTTCCGACCACCCTAATGGATTTCCCTCTTCCCTTAGATGATATATAGCCAGTTATCTCGAACAGAGACATTAAATTCTGTAACGAATGTTTCATTTTAATTCAAGTCATGGGAATCATTAATGCTGAGGTTACACTTCAGGAGCTGGGAGAGAAACAAAAGAAGGCTGTATCAGATTGAAAGAAAATCCCATATACTCACTCAATGCCATGTTTCTGACAGTGACCAGTAACGTATGTCTAAGGGAAGGTATAAAAACAATTGAGGCATATAATGAAACTTCCTTGATATAACTGCCCAGCTTCCAGGAAAGCTGAGGCATGTTGCCTTTTTTCCCCCTCAACAGTCCAAATGAACTTCTTCATGATTTTATATTAGGGACTTCATAACAGCTTTCTTTCCTACATCTCAAATTCACCTGTATGGCTCTGGTTGTACAGAATTCCAAAACAGAGTCAGCCCTTGCACCTTTCTCTCCTTTTCAGAATCAACTTTCTTCAGGTAAGACACAGAGACTTAACTCTCAACCTGAAACACAACTAGGGAAAGAACCTGCTACACAGGGAGAGTAATAGAGAAAGCGCCCACTGGTTATCACCATGCTGTAAGAAGAACTACCTCTAGAAACTTGCAGCACCAAACTTAGACTTTATTCTCTAACTGCCCAGCATCCAGAACTTGCAGTTCAGCACAGCAGAGGTCTCCTGCAAGTGCCCGGTCACACCTGGTATGAACAGTGGCAAATTAAAGTGAAATCACTGCTCTCTCTCATCTTCTGGCTTCCAGTGGATGCTGCTACCTTAATTTGACCCTGCTTACTCAGACCACAGAATGAAGAGCTTCAGGGATACAGCAGAGAATAAACACACTGTGTTTCTTTTGGAATTAAAAATAGAACAATTATCCTTAACAGTTTGCAGCAAGACTTCATGCACATGAATGTCTGCATTACAGTATACTGTGTGCACGCACAACTTTCATATGTGGGGAACAATTACCAAAGATGCACATCAAGATCTTTATTACAACAGATTATTATTACCACAGAAGATATGCCAGGAAAATACAAATACTGTATATTAAACCATATGGAGAAGTTACTGGTACACTGAGCTCAAACATCAAAACGCTTCTTCCGCAATCACCACCCACCCACAGGCTGATGAATACCCATCATCTGTGCACAAAGTTTAACTTTGTTTTATTAACAGTGGCGTGAAATCCGAATATATAAAAAAAGCGGTCTACTATATAAAGCAATGTTTTGGGATTTTTCTTTCTCCTGGTGAATTAATTTCTAATTTAGTTACTATAGAAACCATCCTGGAGCCCTCTCTAAAAAAAAAAGAAGTCTCTCTATATATTTACACACACACACAGATAAAGAAGAGAAAAGCTAGAGTGTACCTATACCTGCAGGTTATAGAGAAATGCGTAACTGGCCAAACAAAAAAGACTTCGTATTCATTTATAGGAACACAGCTAAAACTCCTGTAAGTCTAACTGCAATAATCATACAGTGATTGCCATCACTAGCAGGGCTTTGAACGTTCAAAAACTTCTGGTCCTAAGAAAATCAGGACCATTCTCTTCTGTTTGGGAAACAAATAGGCACAATAATGCAATAAGCATTTTTTTTCTTAGAACTGAAAAAGGGAAGTTCTGTGCATCCTGACATTATTCTAATATGTCAAATGAGAAGAAATCAGGGCTAAGTGAACATGCCTTTTTTGCTCATTCTGAAGACAGTAAAAAAAGGAATTCAAAGAGATTTCAGTCGCAGCTGAGTGACAGCTAACAAATTAGACAACAGACCATGACACACAGATTCAGACCAGCAGTTCTGCAGTAAAATTTAACAGGAGACAGTTTACCCAGGTTTATTTCTTTTCATACACTGCTGTCATAAACATTTCATAAATAATTCTACTAGGAGTATGCATGATTTATAAAATGTCTGGGAAGAGCAGGCTGGCACAGTCCCTACGTCTTTGAGCTGCTAGCTTTCTCTCTTGCACACTGTTGTTTGTACTTGTACAATGGAGTCAGCTGTAAGTTCAACAACCCTGAATCTTCTGTACAAGAGATTAAAAACCCTAGGGCTCCAGAAGAAGAAGATTTTTCAATAGTAAAGTATCTACAGAAAGCCACTTAGACATTCATTTAACTCTTCTGTATCACGAAGGCCAAAGAGTTCTCAAAAATAAAACCAAATGCATTTCATGGAAGCAAATAAACACTTCCGGCAAAGTGTTTCTGTTGAAAATAACCCTGGAAGACATTAAGAAGCTTAGAAAATCTTAAGGTTGGCCATTTAATTTCTAAGATTAGATGTGACTACTTACTTCTGTAGAGCTCTGTAATTCTGTTTTATCACCCAACTGTGTATGTGAAGACACTAGCTGGGACAGTGGGCTGTAACACCATCTGTATGCAATGGATGACACACATGTCTGTATTCTGAGCACTGACCCAGATGGTGCAGTACGTTTGCTTACCCACTGCCTGGCTAGGAGCTTTGCATGAGAACTAACTAGTTGAGGTTTAACCCAGACAAGTGCAGTGTTGAGAGATTTTTTCCCAAGTTGTTCACAGATTTGGGTTTGTCCAATTCTGGAATGTCAGATGACACTAACAGCTTTTTTTCATGGGCACTTGTAGCCCTTTCTCTCTCGGATCTGGATTTTCTCACTGTGCTATGTCTGTGTCATCTGTACTGGATTATTGCCACATGTTCCACACAGAGTGTTACTTGAAGAGGATTTTGAAAATATAGCTGGGTAGAAAATGAGACCACCAAAATATTTTATCGTGCTAAACTCATAATGTACACGATACCTGTTAACAGGAAGACTAACCTATGTGCATGCAGGAATAACTCAAGATGTTAGCACTGACTCACAAAGGCCTCAACAAGTTGTTCTGCTGTCCGAGGCACTCCATGCACTAGTTACGCTATCACCATAGCTGAGACACACTGGAGTTGAGTCCCCAAACCGAAATTTCTCAAGCCTGGAGGCACCGGTCTACATGAAGGACTCTAGACTAACATTGTCTTCATCTGTTGGCAGACCCAAGTTCAAGCTGAGAACATCATTTTCACACATCTTCTCTCTTTTCTAACAGTATTGCTGCTATATTGCACTGGGCTAGCATACACCTTTTGTTGAAGGTTATATTTTATTTCAAAGTGTATTTAATGTCTTATTAAAGAAAATTAGTAATATTAAATTATGGGAATTAAGTTTTTGTTGATTTACAAAATAGAATTATTATACAGTTGTCTATATCTATACTAGCACTTTTCATCCTTCAAAGTATAAAAAGATCAATATGTGGAATAAGGAATGATTCTTTTTTGAAATAATGCTGGAAACATCCACCTAGGGATACAAGGGAATCTCTCTTTAAATTAAAGCATTAGCATTCAAAAACTAGACACGATTTAGGTCAACCACTGATCTCTTTTAATGTAGTAATTCACATTTTCAAGTAGAAACACTCCCTTATACACACTGCTCAGTTACCTGCTGCTCATCTTCCTCATACATGAAAACGTACGATACTCTTGACACTTAACCCTGCAATGATGAACAAGTCAGCCTTGATCATGCAAAGTTCACACTTGACTTGAAGCACATTGATTAATTTCATTAGCTTCTATGAGAATACTTGCGTTATCTGGATGTGAGCCAAAGTATTCACCAGCTTGAAGAGTTAATCACACTGCAGGATTCTTACAGGGAAAGCAGGCAGATATTGCAGTGAAATAACCAGAACAAAGCCATGTCGTCCTCAATCAGGTCACAACTGTTTGGTCTATACCCTATCAGGCTGACGGTATTTGTTAATCAAAACTTCTATCCAGAAAGATGCAATGACATAGAAGCTCTTTTTGCAAACTGATCCATGATACAATTTTGAACCACTGTCAGTATTCCTTAGCTGTTCAACCCATCTGAGGGATTATAATCAAAGAGCACTTACCTTATACTTAAGTTTGCACCAGAGGTGCTAATTAACACAACATACAACAAAAATGAAGATAGATGTTAAGAGATATAAAATGGAAATAAATTTCACAATTAAAATATTAAAACTAGATGGGAAAGCAGAGACATAAAATTCCGTCACTGCAATCACAGGCAACCATATAACAGATGTCCAGAAAGACAAACAGAACGTCTCCAGGTTCTCTCCACACATTGCAAGCCACAAAACAGCTACAGAATCCTATCACAAAAGAGCAGAAGGCACAAAAACCTAGAACATACCACAGAAAAGCCAGAGATACTGAAGCCAACAGCAATGTGTTAAGTCCCCAATCACAACAGGGAATTTGATAGATAAATGCTTATGTAAGTCTCAGAAGTATTCTGTGTCCCATGTCACTGAGATGCACAGACACCCCTGTGGACTACAAGACACCACAGACACAGGGACAGTCTATACGACAGTGCTGCTACTACACTGTGGGACTTGGAAATACTCTTTCTGCTGAGCCATGCTACAATAGCTGAATACAAGAAAGCTCCTTCCAACTCCGGAGATTTCTTAGAGCAACTAGTACTATTTTTTTGTCATGAGAAGTGCAAGTCTAGTTGAGAAACAGTAAACAAGATGATAATTAAGATGAACAGAATTAGAACTTTTATAGAGGGCTCAATCATCAAGTATATGGTAAATGATGCATAGCTGAGAAATGTTGGTGCTTCTCTCCCCACGTTTTCAAGCTCATCAGAAATAATCCTCCTAATGCGGTTCCCTTCAAGAGAGCAAAATCCCAGTAAATATCTCTATAATACAATTCTGCCTTTCCTTTAGCTGCTCATGGCTTGTTTAATGCGCCTTTACTGAACTTCACATTACTGTCCCTTTGCAAACCTTTCAAATGAGAAACAGGTGTTAAAATGATGGCTGAGAAAGTATGGGCGTGTTTATCAGCTGTATAAACTTACGTTGAAGAAATTCGTCTTGTTCCTCTCGCAGAAGAGGCCCTGTGCAGGCATGTGCTTCAGCTGCTGCCAGGGGACCCCGCTGCCCAGCAGCACATCACGGGCCCACTGCAGGTTCTGTGGACAAAACGGGGCAGGTGAGTTGCAGGCAGGGGACGGAAATGCCACCACAGGTAGACATACGAAGCGTTCGCTTGCTTTTATTTATTAACCTGCATTGTCATTTCTCGTTTTCCATGTAGCTGCTGTTCTGACAGTATTTGTAGAGGCTTGTGATTTGGAGAAGACATCCCTCAGGAAAGAGAAGCCAGCTTGCTTCTCAGAGGAAGCATCCAGACTGATCAGCCCCAGCAGACTAGTCAGTCCCCTACAGCTGCTGAATCCAGCCTCATATCATCAAGTTTTGCTTTCTTGTCTTTTTTTTTTTTTTAAACCTGTCTTCATTTCATTGAGATCCACCCTCCATCTCCTATCACCTACAGAAACCTGAACTATAGGTATATTTAAAACAGCTTAATTTTTTTGTTAAAAGCTGAATTTTAATGCCCCATATAAAATAATTTTTATATAAAAACATAAAGTTTCTTGGCAAATAGTGGAACTCACTGTCCTGGGTATTCCGCAGCCTTCCTCTCCACGCACCAGGCCCCTCACTGCCCCCCTGGCCCCCCCGTCCCTCAGTCCCTCCAGTTCCCCCCCACACACACTCTGGAAGCCTCCCCTCAGCGCTTCCCTAGGGCTAACTACCTGCGAGGCATACCTGCCAGCGCCCAGGCCTAACACAAGAGGCAACCTTTAGGCTTAAACTGCAGCCTTCTTTTAGTAGGGTGGTGAATTCGGGCCTTTTACCTCTACCCAGCCATTGCCCTCCATGTAATTTCACTTAACCTCTCTGGCAAATTGCATGCCTGTCATCAAATTTGGTTTATAGTGCTCAGTGAGTTAACAAGAAAGTATCAGTAGGAAACTAAACGATAGACAACAATCAAAAATTCATAAAAGCACTATCCCTCTAAGAGTTCAATGCATGAACATCTCTTGTGTAGTTGAGAACTAGGGACAGCTGTTGGCTCCAGGCAAAACATTACTAACAGATGGGACAATTATTAATTGTAAGGTTTCACTGACGGAAGTTTTGCTTTACTTCATTTTTAATTTCAGTATTAGAAAGTAGCATTAAAGTCGCATTAGACTGGCTTTTTTAGAGACAACTTCACTACAGAGCAGATAAAAGAAATAGGAAGATGTTTGCTTCATAGAGACAAATGAGAATGTGGAATTCTGATTTGTGTTCTGTGGGCTGGAAATATGCTTCTGCGAATCATAAATTTGATTAAATCATGTCCATCCAAGAAGTATATTCCAGTTGTTTTTTTTTTTTTTTTTTTTTTTTTTTTTTTTTTTTGCGGGAGGAGACACAGACTATTATTAAAGTTCTTATCCTGTATTCCAGATTATTTTCTTTACAAGACTCTGGTGAAACAGTAAAAGCCCTGCTCAATCATAAGTGCTTTTGTCCTAATGACAGTAATCATGCAGAAATCTCCAATGCCTTACTAGAATTGGAGCATCCCCTCTAGCAAAATGCTATTACGAATTCATGTGCAAGAGAGCTGAACACTGGAAATAGTGACCAGATATTTACGGATGTCAAAAATCCTTCATTCAGAGAGCTGATATAGGTACTTCTATAGGACCTTTGTGAGTATAGTGTGTGACAGTCAAGGGGATTTGGATAGCTTTCTTTTGGTATGAAACAAATACATGTTCACTCATAAACATCACAAGGTACTTTCTGGCTAGTCAGGGGAACCCGTAAATTTAACTACTATCACTGAGTGTCAAATTTAATTGAGATTGAAGAAAGCAAAGTATGTAAACTTAACTGTATACTAACTTTTTCCTATGGTACTTCTTTTGTAGTGTGTATTTCTGTAATCCTATTAACCTAAGCGTGCAAAATACTTTTAAATACATACAGAAGAAAATACAACACAGAAAAGAACCTAAAAAAAAATCTGATCTTCCGTGGAAGTCATCCTGTTTTGAATAAAATCAGAATCCAGAAAAAATAAGCCTATCATAACATCCAAGATCCAGGCACATAAATGCTTTATTCTATGCCAATCATAGTCATCAGAAACATAAGTAAATTCCAAGTGTGAAAATGAAGTAAAAAATTGCCTAATGTGTGGCAATCTGAATCTTACAGTTAAAACTATCACATAAAAATTAAAGGAAAACAAAACCCTTAAGAAAGCTACCACCAGAAAGCTTAAATATAAAATTCCAGTCTAAACAAATTTGAGCTATGGATGTATTCCTGAATCTAAGTTTTATGATGAAAATGTTAAGAGATTGTTAAGTGTAGCATCATGCTCTGGTGACCTGCTGTGCACATTATACTGACCATCCATAGGCATGTATTTGGTACATATAATTCATTGGCTGTTATTGAACAAGATGATGACAGTAACCTAGCTAGGAGGAAAAATATCATTCAGACAAATGGGGCAATTACACGGTAACTTCACACAATCAAAACTAATAGGAATAAAAGATGTAGTTACAGATTTTCCTCTACCCTTCCTCCTTAAATCAGCATGATCAGTTATTCCCAGTAAATATGCCTGAGCAGGTCTCAACTCATTAGATTTCACAAAGTCTGCTCTGCTTAGTTTTTAGCTGATGAAGTTATTAGGAGTGGGTGAAGGGATCCAGGACATAGCAAAAAGGATTTATTTTTCTTGGCACACTGCTTGCCAGTCTGAAATGCTGGATTTAGCTGTCTGACTCAGGGCAATTATGAAGTACTCTTTCCAGTTCAGCTGTTGCCTCCCACATCTTCATCACCCCAAGATTCAAAGACAAGATGACTGACAGGGTACAATAACTTGCAAAAAGTTTACCAGCATTGTTAAAGTGGAGCAGGAAAATCTTTTATGGTCAATCAAGTGGAAATCTGAGTCACCTGAGATGGATACCTCCTAACTCAGTGGTGTCAGAAGGCACCTTTACTTAACCTGGAAACTCCATGAAGTGTTGCTGAGAGGTGTACAAAACATCCTACTACACTTTAATCCTTCCCTCTATTTTCTTTTATAGTCTGTTAGAAGGCTTTCTGTCAAAAAACCCCTTAGTGCTACTGCATGAAATAAAAGCAAAATAAAAAGACTATTGACCTGGAAGGGTAGCCTTTTGAATGAACTGTTATTACCAAACTGTTGCTACTTGAAATGCTTACATCTATTATGCTTACAGATTATGCCTGTCTCTAAGTATATATTAAACCTACATATATATAATCTTGTATTTTTTACATGCACGTATTAGGCCTAGTTTGACTAAATTGTCATGCTACTGACATTATGTTATACCTGACATTAATTTCCCCATTAAGTGCTCTGTTAATAATGGACATAATAGAAGATACTAACTTAAAAAACCTGTCATACAAATAATATCTGTGAGCAGAATCTTCCAGGATTTACAGAGTATTTTTTTTATTTTGAGCACGTTAAGTATAAGCACGTATAAAAAGCACCTAAGTAAATATTTTTATTTCCTGACAAACTGCTGGTTGCAGAGTATCAGACCAGTTCTACATACTGATCCATAAGGACCATAAGGCAAATGCTTTTCGCAAAACTTTTTAGTTATACTGACAAACAGCATCTTGCCAAGTCCTATCTTCTCCTTCCAAACTGTGCCAACACTTATTTTGGAGGTAAAAATCACAAAGGATGAAGATTTTACTTCAAGACACAGACAAGGTGAAGGGGAAACTAAAACTACTGCCCAAACTGGCAATGAAGTAACTTCTGAAAATTCATCCTTACTTTCCTGCACGTTTATTCCAACAAAAAACAGCTATGTACAAATTTGCTGATAACAGAATAAAACAGAGAAATAGCCTCCAAATAGTAAGCAGAATTTTGCAGGGGAAAAAAACGCAGAACATGTAGCCAAATAAAATGTTGAAAGATTTTGAAAAGGATGTTAAAAAAAGCACTCAACAACTATTTTTACTAATCTCGCAACAGCAAAACCAGTAATACTGTAAAATGGGAGAAAACAGATTGCATATGGAAAACTTGTTTTTCTATGCACTATGGAGACCTGCCAACCCTCTCCTTTCCTAGCCAACCATGAATTTTGGCCATCAGTCTAAATTCTTCATATAAATTCCTGGCACTGGTACATAAATGCTGAATTTTCCAAGATGGTTATATGCATTTAAAAATTAATTTGAGCTTTCTAAAATTTACCAGATATTGACTCTGCCCCCAGAGCAACTCAACCTGATGTAATTTACCTCATTTTTTAAATCAGGCTTATCATCAGTATATCTAAGCATACCTCTTACTGCAGTTATTGCTGAAAACGCATAGATGCATTTTGTGTTTTAAGTTTGTTCAGGAGTATAACTCCCACTAAAGACATATTAGTGTACCATTAAAACACAGACATTTGACATTGCTCTACAAAAGAATCTGAATGAGTCATCAAAGAAAGAAAATTACAACCTCATGAAAGTATGTAGTATACATATATCAGTAGGAAGATTTTTTTTTTTTGCAGTGTGGAGTAGTTGTTTGTTATGCAGAGAATAAAAAAGGACAGTAAAACCCAACAGTGCTAGTTGAAGCCAAGCTGGTAACTACTAGGCTCAAACAGGCAGGATTCAATTTTTCTCAGTTCCAAGAGGAGATAGATTTAGAAACAATGTGTATTTCATACAGAAAAACATTACAAATCACTAAGCTGATGTTTATATAGGGAGAGAGAGATACAAAAAGCGAAAGAGAAGGCTTCATCAGGAAAAAAACAGGAGAAAATATTTTGCAAGTAGTTCCTCAGGCAAGGACATGCTATTTGAACCAATAAACTGAAAACAGGCAGCCTTTTTTGTTGAATGTTGATACAAAATCATTTGTCAGCAACAGTAATGACAGATTGCAGGAATCTATGGCTCCCATTAATGATTAGCTCCATGGAAAAATTAACAACTGTCACATACAAACAGCATAAGAATGTTTTCAAAACAAGCTATCTTTAAAAAAAAAAGTAATATTTTTGTGGATAATCACTGTGCAGCCAAATGGAATATTCATCATCTTTCAGTAGATTGCGAAGACATGCTACTGCTCAATTCACAGCAGTACTGTTAATGTTTTCTACTGTGAGGTAAGGGGCATGATTTGTTTCCATTACCTTCCCTTTGCTATTATTCACACAAGCTTCAGTACTGGTGGGGAAGAGAATTCAGGAAGCCATGCAGTGCAGCGTATGACGTAAAACAAGACTTCCAAATACAAAATCTGTGAGTTCAAACCTTGATTATGACAATTAGTGAAATACCTCTGACAATTTCAACCTACTATTCATACACATTTTACTAACTGATACTTCAGAAAGACAAAGGATTATAATAACAGAAGTATGCAGAAGTAAAATAAAGAATGACATAATTTTAAAACCAAAACAATGATAATTCATAGCAGAAGGCTTTTGGAATTAATTTTATTATGAAGAACATGCAAGGGTCATGCTGGAGGAAGCAAGTTATTTTGCCCTCACTCAAATAGGAACTGATACTATTACAGTCACCAAGACATTGTTATTCCTGTTTAATCCAAAATCACAGGCTCACAAGCAGTAGGATCTCTGACAGACTTTCACTCACTGATTTCTGAACAGCAAATAATTTTCTTACTCAAGATGACCTCTATGCTCTGACAGTAGGAAAACTTCCATTCTACAAAGACCCAAGATACCCAGCAAGTCTGTGTCACATGATGTGTTTACACCAATACTGATCAGTAAAATAAATAATTGCTGTCATTTTTATGAGAGCATCTTAATTTATGTAACATATCTAAAAAGTAATTCTCTACTGAATGACAAAAAAGTAACCTAGTTCAATAATAAAAAAAGAAGTTTTGGTTTTAAA